>JARCZZ010009350.1:0-53346 GCA_030323915.1 Brotogeris chrysoptera
GCACCCACCGCAGCCCTGCCCATGGCGCACCCTCCCCTCAGGAGAGCAGCGCAGGCGCTCTCCACACCCCGAGCTCTGCGCGGCGGCCTCCCCTCTCATCGGCTCCGTCTGCCGCCGACGCCGCCACCCCCGGGGCAGTCAGAGCAGAGGCCCCGGACCGGGCCCTGGTCCCGGGGGAGCGCTCCCTCCTCGCCGCGGGTTTTCCCCGCTCAGGGCGGGGCCGTCCCTCCTGGCACCGCCCCCTGTGAGTCCTCGCTCGACTCAGCGCAGCTGCCGGGGCTCGGGCAGGGCCTTGCGGGGGGTCGAGGCTGCCCCTGTGCCTCTGTGCGCTCCCAACTGAGGCTCCTGCAGGCGGGGTTTGCCCTCGCCTCTCTGGAGCTGCTCTCGTCGGCAACAAGTGGCACAAAGGAGCCATGAGCACATCTGTAGACAGCTGTAGGACAAGCCATGTATTCTCTTGTAGGTTATCACAGTGGATCTGTTCTTGAGGACACTGTGGAAATACCCAGTATGGCTTTAAAGAGAGCTGGGAAGCGAAATTAGTCCGTACAAAGTTCCTTGTTAGTGAACAAATGGCTGATTCTGTGATCGGCTTCATCTGTTTAGTGATTACACTTCGTTTGGGAATCTGGCTATTATACTGAAGTAACAGTCAGAGCCCTACCAGAGAAAAGAAAATGTGATGGAGGTTAGCACAGTTCAAAGAAGACAAAACCCATTTCCTGGGACCCAGTTGAGGAAATTGGCAATTAAATCTGTTCCCAGCCCAATGATTTATCCTCCAGATCACTTTCTCTTAGCCAGCTTTCCAGCACTTCATTAAATCAAAACTGAGCACCCCTTCCCTAACATCTCATTACAAAACAAAGCTCCTCACAGAGTTCACTTGGCTGGCTGACACCAAGCAGCAGAAATAAAACACAAGTGATGCTCAGATTCAGGTCTGAATGCCAGCAGCAGAAGGTGTTCTTCTGCCTTCCCTCCCCTCCCCAGGTTGTACAGTCAGCCTACTAAGAAAGCACACCATTCAAGGAGCTAGTGTATCAGTAATTTTTCTTCTAATTTCTTCAAAGAGGGCATAAAAATTTTAGGTAGTCTAGTTCTGTGGGGAAAAATCTAAGTGTTGGTGGATATGTCCAAGCAGGAATCCATAGAAACTGAGCTTAAACAATCACACTGCATACGCATGTCTATTTTCTTGTAATAAGTTTTGAGCTGCGGGGTCTATTTCAACCAAACTGACCACATCACGTGTCATGGATGCCAAGTTTCACCTGCTCAGCAGAAAAAAGCCACCCTCCCAGCGTCCTCAACAAGTATTAGACTAGGGAGGACTCCATCTTTATTAGATACCCCATTACTCAAGGTTGAGACAAAAGCCCAAAGAAATTCAGACCACTTCTCACAAGAGGCCAATGCCACCTTTCACCATACATGGCATGACTTCTTAGGAACCAGAACGCTTCCCACTGAGACCTATCTGTCTTAACATAAAGTCAGGACATCATTATTATTATTATTAACATAAGGTCAGGACTTTGACCAAGAAAACTTCAATGTAGGAATTCCATGTTATTCCCACATGACCTTGTTTTCAGCTATATACCGATGGCACTGGGAGGATGATTTCAGATGGAAGGAGCTGAAGCAAACAGATTGAATGTGGATGTAGAAGGGCTACATTTATCCTTGTTCAGACAAGGATGCTTTTCCTCCACAAGATGCCCAGTTTCTTAAGAAGAGTTAGAATAGTTAATAAGTGAGTAGGAATAGCTGGGGTTTCCAACTGGACTTCTGGAACTGGGGTCCAATACAATATTTCATTCATTACAATGTATTACCAATACAATATAATACATTATTGGGTGAATAGATAGGTCTATCTATTCACTAATCACATGCTCACCTTCCAAGGGTAATGATGGGAGAAACTGAAAAGATTGAGAAGTGGGGAAAGGGGAGGAGGTTCCTTTTTCAGAGAATGGGAAGATTAGGTCAAGTTAATTATCCTCTGCTTTTCTGTGTGCCCATCATTAAAAGCCAATTGAGTATAAAATACCGTATCAGAGATTGTCATATTTGACAGGACAAGCAGTAAATCCTGGAATCTTGGCATGATGGTCTGTTTCCCATAAGCTGTATTCTGATACAAATTGTTTGCACTGTACCAAAGTGGGCTTCATGTGGCAAACTATACAAAAAAATCAGCTTGTTTCTGCATTGTTTGGCATGTATCTGAAAATATCTAACTGAAGAATTCAACTGTTTTAACCATGCTGTCTAGTTACCATAGCCATTTTCGTGTTTCTAAAAACCAGACATACCCAAATCCTCTGAACTCACTATTCATACTACAATAATAGCAGCACCATAACAACTAGCTGTGTTTACTCACTTTGCCTGTTGGCGACTTCTGTTGAGTATCTTCTGACTTCGTTCTAAAGACCCTTCATACAGGTGTCCTGTCAACATGGCTAGTCAGTTTGCCTTCGCTTCTATCTACACAGAATCAGTTTTCTTTCCTCAAACTATACTGATCTGAAAAAAACGCACAATTTTTAAACTGTGCTGGCATGCTGGAAGGTATAAACCCCATAGTATTACTATGGCAAATGAAAAAGGCTCTTTTCCTAAGTCATGTATGGTTAGCTAGAATACCATCAAACAAGAAAGATGGTAACAATTTCAGCTTTGGGAAACCACTACACTTTGGGCTACTGTTTTGAACAGTGAAAACCTTGGATAATCACAGGCCTCTGAACTTATTTCCGCCACTGCAATGCAGAATGCTGTCAAATCAGTACTCTCACAACCTCCTTGACAGTACAAGTCACAAGCTGCAGTTCTGGTAAGGACTGCTGTGACAGGAATACTGCTGAAACCCATTAATGGTCTCCTGTGCTGGCTGATAGCAGTTACTCATCATCAAAGGTTCCCATACAGCATAAAATGAGGATTTCCTTTGAAAACAGTTTTGAGTGTTTACAATATCACGAAAACACTGACTTTCTTCAAACCTGATATCCTACCTCCCACCTTGAAACTGGGTGCTTTAAGCAGAGTAGATGACACTGTTGTCAGATCATTGCCATAGCATCCAGGCGCAAACACACCCAAAAAAATGTGATACAGGTGTCCATGCCCAGGTATGCTGAGAAACAAGGAGGGAAGAAAAATATCCTCTTCCTTTCACTATAGCATGGAAACTGTCCAGAAAGGAACCTGCAGTTCTGAAGGCTTTTTCAAATGGACACTGAAGAAGAGAATGACACTGAAAAACAGAACACTGAAAATTTAAAGCATGCACAGCCCTTTTGTTGCAAATTTCTTAAGGACAGCAACCACAATGAAGGATAAAGATGACCTGTAAGGCCAAGAAAAATCAGTCAGAAGGACACAAAAATACCCAGACCCACTCATCAATATACTTTAGGTGCATTTTTTATTTACAGAGAGGAGATGCCTAATCAGTTATAAGGTTAGACACCTGATAATTCAGCTTTTTCTGTAAAAGTATATAAATATATACATGAAACTCTATGAAGTAAACATTATTAACTGTGATACAGTAAACATTCACTACTATCATGCTAACAGGTATCTCAAAGCTTAAATGCAGATTTCAAGATACCCTCTATAAAATAGCTGTAATGGTACTATAAGGGCAAAAAATCTGCCATAAACAAGCTTTTAAAAGAGACTACTAAAATGTTTTTGTAATAATGTTTGCCAGGACAAAAATACTGCTTCATCCCTCCCACTCCCTGACCCCATAAGAAACAAATACCCCAAAACAATTGCAAAACTGCAGGAAGCATTACAAGATTACTTTTTTTCTTCTTCTTTACTTTTTTTTTTAATTAAAATAATCTTTATTTCATTACTTTACCACATATTAAGGAAGCTGCAAAAAAATGCAGCTATATTAAATATTATTTACTGTTATACAAAAATCTCACATGTGTGTCCATGTGACTGAAGACGTTAGTGGTACCACATGAGCTATCCCTTTTCCTTATAGCTATATACCTTATTTGGAATGATGGAGAGACTTTATAGAAAAGACATTTGACAGCAACTGAAGAAAGGGACTGGAAGACTATTGGCGGAACGTGTGAGAGCCTCTAGACCTCCCTGCTTTCTTATTTTAAAAGTACTTCTGCTTCAGGATTATTTCATTTGTCTCTCTGTTGTTCTTCCTGTTGGAGACGATTCAGGACATAAAGAACAACTTGATAGCAGAAAATGTACTGATCCTGCAAAGGAAAGGAAAGCACAGAGCAGGTGAAAAATGCTTGCACCACACCAAAGCAATTCATTCTCACCTGCACAGCACTTGATTTTAATAGTAATTCTACAGATAAATAAAAAAACCCCAAACAATCCAGAAAACAAAACCCGCAGTGGAGAAATACGCAATCTCCATTTAAAATAAAGGCAAGCACTCCCCTGCCACTAAAGGTATATTTTATATGGGACATTCATCCTTCTTTCACACTCAAATTACCTCAAGCAGAGTTAAATACTTTACATAAGTAGGAATGAAAACTTCAAGTGAATTTCAAGAGGTCTCGCACCAATACCTATACTAATAGGTATACAACTAATACAGAACTCTGACAGTGCAGCTTATCTTAATCTCAGCAGTCCAGGCATGGGGAATAATAAATGTTCTGGGATGTAATATGGGGCCCATAATTTTGTGGTTTCATTTTTTTTTTCTCTTGTGGCTGCTTGTTTGTTAAACTATGGTTTGACAATTCCTTCATGTTCAAAGAAAAAGTGCAGATTTTAACAAGACTTTGTGATGTCCATGTCTAAGGTAAAGTTAACTGGCTCTAGATCTAGATTATTCCTAAAACATTAATTTAACTTCTGTTTGAAAATCTCCCCAGAGGGGATTTCAGGACATTTTTTAATTAAACATAGATGAAAACAGCAGAGAATGTTAAAAATTGCATGTGTTTATAACTGTTAAATACATACTGCTACTTACTGGTACACAACTGATATAATTCTTGCAACACAAATGTTGCACTATAAGGCACAAAGACAATGACTGTGTGCATCGCAAAGTTTCCTGGCACATCAGAGTTAGAATTCCACCATCTTTCCTTTATCTGGCTGGGGAAGCCAGACTCACCTCTGTCTGAACCATCCCATGTCTCTGCAGACGCATTGTGCGCACCAGGTCTGAGATGTCAAACTACCAAAACAAGCCACAAGTTAAAACATTTTTAAAAGTAAGACTTACATTCATATAAAGGAAATATTCCCAGCATGAAACCAAGAAATCCAACTAGGTGCATTAAACATTTAGTAGTGAAACAAGTAATTTACTATAGCCTACAAACGTCTGGTAGATAACCAGTATGTGCTGTCACTGGGCCATATGGATGTGGCCCTCCTACATCAGATACCTTCCTTCTCTTGTTTTCTTTCTCTGTGCTTACTCTTACTGGGAGCTGAGTGTGCAGAAGACAGAGCCCATCAGTCCAACCTAAGAAAACACTATTTCCCCAGGTTCATAAAGTTATGACATTCTATGGGTTCTTAGAAACCCCATTAAGCTAAGTGCAACAAACCTCATCTTCTCTACAAAGGATACTGAAGAATATAAACATAAGGAAGCTAGCACCCTCCTGTGGATCACCCTAAAATGCATATCCCTGGTTGTGCTGGAAAAGTTAATTTACATGCCCTCATCTCCAGCTGCGATGTCTGTACACCAAGTGTTTATTCAGTTGCCTAAACAGATACTCTGGTTGGTTTCTTAGCTGCCCTCCAACAGTTCATGAATCTCCAACTGAGTGCTACAACTCTCGGCCCTAGCACCATTTAACCTGATACTTCCACTGAGTACATCCAGCCAGGAAAGGCAGGCATTTTACCTTTTCTTTCAATTGCCCAAGTCATCATGGCAACACAGTATTGTTCCCAAGCCACACTCCAGAAGTCAGCCATGGCAGGAGATGTTCTTGCAACATAAACTCTGATATCTCAAGTGGCACCTACCAATGCTGGATTGCTGAGTTGTCAAACAAGACCAACAAGAAGATTCCCCGAGTCAAGAACCAGCAGAAGTCTGAGCTCCCCACCCCTTTGGTCACCAACAAAGAAGCATTTCACAAGTACTGCTTTTCTGCATCTTGATTCAAGTTCCACTAAGATATACTACTCTGAAAAGCTTAGCATATTCTTTAAACAACTGGAAAGATCCAATGGAACACACTTCCTGCAAGTCAAAAGCATGGCTTAGCCCATTCTCTTGGGTACTCACATCGAGGTCTCTGCTGATTAACCCTAGAACAACATCTATACAAATAAGGGTCCCCGATCGTCCAATGCCTGCACTGCAGTGAGTTATGATAGGTCCTGATTTGTGGACATGACGCATGTAGGAGATGAAAGTAAGCAGGTCATCTGGCTGAGAAGGGGTGTCATGGTCAGGCCAGGCAATAAAGTTCAGATGGGAAATGTGCCGTACTTCACCTGTCTAAGGTTTAAAAAGAAAGCAACAAAATGTAACACATGGGAAGAATAAAAACCCAAAAGGTAAGTTCTCAAAGGAAACAGTCTCAGAAGAGAGTTATTAGCCTAATGAAGGTGTTCTGTAATTCCATAAAACAAGAGAAACAATGAGCTAAACTGAAAATAACTAGAAAATAATTAAATAGTATAAGGTACGCTGTGCAGACTGAGATGATCACACAAAGGAATGAACCAGCCAGATTGAATTATCAGTGAAATTCATACCCCTATAAATGTTTATGTGGCCACAGGCACCTAAAAAGCCAACATTTAGTCTTATTAGCATAATGAAATAACCTCCTGGTCCAGCTGCCTTCTATAAAGGCCGCAGAATAGCACAAGATGCAATGAGGAAACATTGACTAGTAATGATCACTGGGCAAAAAAGGAGAAGCCCCAAGTCACCTCCTGATTAGACGCTGCAACTGAAAGCAGACAAGCCAGGTGTATGAGGATAAAAATGCCAACACTCAAAAAAAAAAATCTGGGCATGCAGATTCACTTACCTGAATCTCTTCTAGCTCCAGCACTCTAATGATGAAGCCCTTGAGCTGCTGGAGTCTTACAAGAGCAAGCCGTAGTCTATCATTTATCATGGTGGTTTTATTAAGTACATCTGGCCAGTAACGCTGGCATTTTATCTTTTCTCCTTCGACTTCCTGAGTCATCATGGCAATCACAGTACAGTTTTGCTCCCAAACCATTTGCCAGAAATCTGCTACAGTTGTGGGGAGAGGTCCTTGACATGCAATGTAAACAAACTCTTCATTCCCCACTGGCATGCGAATGAAGCTGGCGTTGATGTATCCACCTTCAATCCCAAGGGGCACCCTAGTTGTATCATCTGCAATTCCCACACAACAAAAATACCTTCATGTTATGCATGCACATAATTAGACCTTCAAATAATAGAGATGCTGAGCCTTACACACACACTCACATAGTACATATCGTCACAGATGCTTCCAGATCTTATTAAAATAAAAAAGATTACAAATCACTACAATACTTGCTTTAGGATGCTTCTCTTTGAGTAAATTAAAAAATAGCTAGGGGAAAAATCTATATCAGCAGACAGGTAGGATATGTGATTCAATCTGCAGCACCTCTGAAACTGAGGTTGAATACTTCTCATTTGGAACATTTGTCAGTTCTTGTTTCTCCACACATCTCCCACCTAACAAACAGAATTTTGTTGCAGGAAATTTACTGACAATAGTATACGTGGCTGGTTTTACAATTTCACATGGGTAGAACTCAAAAAAAATCTTGTCTGGCTCCATATGTATACAACGTTTAAGACACAGAATCTGCTGAAACAACTGAAGAATCTGTGAACGTCCATCCCAACTAACTACAGTAGCTTACTGCTCACTCATCTTAAACTGCTTTACAACTGCTTGCTTTTAATGTGTGGAAAATAAGTGGCAGCCAAATGTTTTCCCCTCTCAGTAGCACAACTAGGACATGCCACTTCTAACCCAGTTCACCTGACCAGACAGGTGGTAATGAAATATCAACAGTGAACTTCAGATTAGTTAGGACTTACAAGGAAGTATGTTTTTATATCTGTTCTTCTTCCTGTTCTCCTTGGCTTGTCCAATCAAACACTGATCCAAAGGTTTCAACTCCTGAAGGTTCTGTAAAGAAGCAGTTACACAGTTACACACACATTAGAAAGTGGTGAATGGTAACAAGTGTAAAGAGCAGTTCTGCAACCAAATATTCGACAGAATCATTAAGAAATAAATAATCCTAATGTAGAGATGAATAATAATTCAGTCACAGGAAGGAATATAATTTTTCATAGCTAAGAAAATGAAACAAACAAAAACTATTGTCCAGTAAATAATTTCTCATTCTCTCAAAAAAGATTGTGTAACATGGTTGATTTAAGACTGTTTACACATTCTGCAGGTAGATTTCATAGCATTTACCTTGCCTCTGCCTGTTAACATCATTTTCTGTTGGTAATTTACCAGAAGAAAGAATGATGTAAACACACTTTTGAATTGAATTCCTGGTTCAACCTAATCTTATCTCTCAGCAGTTAGTGGGGGGAAGGGAGAGAAGTCTTTGGTAAAAGAGGTCTTTTAATCCCTTTAGAGATGCAAATTAAAGAGCTGCGGTATTTAAGGCAGTGGTGGGCCAACCATTCTATTTCTAACCGTTTCATACTAGAAAACAGAACTTTAAAGGACAAGTAGTTACTCACTTCAATCTCTTTAGAAGGGACTCCCTGTTCCAGCAATCCACGCAGCATTCTGATCACTGACTTCAATTTAGCTCCTGAGTACTTGCCACCAGGGAGCACCTTCACAGTAGGGAGTGCAGAGATCTCCTCATTTGTCACTAAAGGGAAATCTAGCAGAACAACAGGACTGATTGATATAAGTAGAAAATAGCTAAAACTAGGGAAACTGTAGTGCAATGTTGGATTTCCTTGTTGCTGTTCACCACTGTACAACCAGTTTTCTCTAGATTGCCTCAATACACCAGAGAGAATACATAGATGTCCTCTCAGTTTGACAAGCAAAACCACATAAACTAACAAAATCAGCATGACGCAATATCAGCTTTGATAAATCCAGGAACCAAAGGGACTATTTTCCTGAACTTCCAATAAACACACTGAAACAAAGTTCAAACATATTTTAAATGCAAGTTCTTCACACAATAAACTACAAAATTGATAAATGCACACAGGGATTAATTCAGAACTCTTCACCTAAATATAACAGCCTGTGACATTGTTTTAGCACTTACTTTCAACATGCCTTTCATGGGGTAATTGTTAGATGGGTTAAATCTATTTTTTCAGTAAAACTTGCTTTCTATGAGGACTTCATTGTTTCTCAGAAGTACAACAAAATTAATAAACCAAGAGTCATCTCTGGTATCACAATTAAAAATATCCCTTAGTCTAAAGGTTTACACAGATTATCCTTTTTTTCTTTTAATGAATGCAGATAAAAGGCAGCTGAATGAGAATTTCAGGAACCGACTTTACTAACGCTGTCCCAAGAAGTAAAGACTAGATTATGTCAAACCTCAAATTGAGTAGTGCTCCACTCTGCCCTATTGAGCAGCAGTGGAAGAGTGAGAGTCACAACAAAGAAAATATATTGCCTAATTTGAGCATGGAGTATGCAAAGCACGTGATATATCAATCTGATCACAGTCAAATATCTATAGTTACAGCTTTTCTCAGATAGATGCTACAGAAGAAAGCATCTCAGCTGGTTTTAACTCTACTACAAGTATAGGTGCAATGTTGCCAATACTTGTTCCTATCAACTCGTGCACATTTATTATGCAAAGCTGTAGAGAACCTTTCCAGTGGGCTCCTGAGCTGTTGAGATTTCCCATCACATGTGTCTTTACACCTTCAAAACAGGACATTTACAATTTCACTTCTGGCATTTTGTCTATTTAACATGATCCTCAGATTTCCACTGATGATTTGCTAAAGTTCTTGCCTGTATTTACACGTTCCTGGCTGACTGATTCAATTGGCAGTTCATCACTTCCCCACGTGATTTCATCTTCATCTGCTTGACTCAAAGGAGGTTGTGGAGTTGACCTATAAGAAGACAAGGTATGGAAGTAAAAAGGAACACCTAGAAAAATACCAACACATTTGCAACCTAATAAAAAAATCACCAGAAAGTAATTTATAGCTACAAATATTTCTGGACTGGGTCCGTAACAGTAATCACAAAAAAGTCCTAAAGAGATTTAAAAGAGGTACAGTGAGAAAAGAGACGGGAAGACAGGAATCTGGTAATAGCTATCACTGCGATTACTTTTCAAAGGCTAAGCAGAGAAATGGTAAACGCTCCATCCCTGTCAGTGTTCAAGTCTAGGTTGGACAGAGCCTTGGGCAACCTGGTCTAGTGTGAGTTGTCTTTGTCCGTGGCATGGGGCTGGTACTAGATGATCTTAAAGTCCTTTCCAACCCAAACCATTCTGTGATTCTGTGAAAGAACACCCAGAAGCAGGTTTGTACCATTCACATAATCCACTACCTATACAGTAGAATATCTATTTTCAATTGCAATTTTACTAGCTTTGTTGAGGATGGTGGTAAACATATTAAGTATTTTAGGTCATAATGATGCTGCTTGTGCCAAGCCTCAACCCAGAAGTTCCTAGAAACAACATCAAAACATAAAATAAGTATATATACTTTGGCTTAAGCTTTCAACGTAAAAAAGTCCTAAATACTCAAATGGGAACAGATGGACCAGTGAAACTATGCAGTTTAGTTTCTGTGCTCTAAAACCAGAAGAAGTAACATTAATGAAGCTTGTAAAGCTTCAAACTGAAGACAGCATTGTTTGAAGATTTTCTTCACATGCAAGTACCAAATTGTTAGTACAATGAAAATTAAGTTATTTGGTGCCATTTAAACACAGCCCAGTTACTTGTTATAACCACGTATCAAAGGAATAAATAAAACTAGGGCATAGTAAACCACATAAAGCTGACTAGTATTCCCATAAATTATAATCTTTGAAATAACAAGACTAGGCAGAGAGCAGTACAACAAGGCTTCGCACAGATAATTCATTGGGTTTGTTTTAGTTTGAGTTGGGTTTTTTTTCCAGCAACACTAGTAACGAAACCTTACCTTTCTGGCATAGCTTTTACTTCACAGTAGTCTTCACATCCATTTACATGTGTTGGCTGGTGGTAGAAATATTTCAAAATGCATTAAAGGATAGAGTTATAACACTCACCCGCTGTAAATTTTAAACAATTAATAATTACATGGACTATTTCTGAAGGGTGCTAAGTTCAAAGCAGTGCATAATGAAAGCCTTTCCCCTTTTAGACATCTCATAAACCCAAAATAAGAGAGGACAAGAACACTGAATGCTTGGAAAGAGGCTTTACTGTAACAAGGCCAAAAATACGCCTTAAAATAATTCCTGACTCACAGCAGCAGTAGAGCCATCTACGTTTTCTCCAGTTTACTTTGTTTCTAATAGTAAAAATGCCTTTAAGAGGTAAGCTTGATAGTACAAACTTCTGCCTTCGCACAAGCCACCACTCCTATATACAGCAGAACAAGGCTTTACCTCTAAATGTTATTTAGAGGAAGGCGTATTTCTATATATGCCTTCCTCAACAGATGATGATGAAGACTCAGCAGAGAAGGCAGCATTTGGACCCTCCCCTTGCAAGAAAAACTCTACAAAACCATTTATACTTATCAAGCCAGCTTGCAAGTTTCCGCTGCCATACTCAGAAAATTTTACTTGTTGGCCTCCCACAGCATGCCAATACAGAGCCAGATACTGGATCAGTATCTGACAGTGTTCTGCTGATCTCAAATACTGAGATGAAACCCAGGCATCTGGTGACAGATGTAAAACAGCACATGCAATGGAGGATAAACCCCATATAGACGTTGTTCAAATTAATGAACAGATCCTAGCAAAAAGTAGGAGGAAAAGAAATCTCCAATTTAGATTTTGGACACCTAAGTCTACACAGCATTCATTGTGACTAATTCTTTTCTCTGAGCAGGAATCAAGCAAATCTTTTAGATTAAATGCCCAAAATAACATTAACAAGGTAGTTTATTCTAGCCCTTTATTAAAAAAAAAAATAAATATGAGAAACAGTATAAAATAATGCTATGCTTTGTTCTCTTACATAATTAATTTATGGTAATCTTATATAATTAAAAAATGTTTGTACACCATTTACAGCTACCACTGACAAAGATGTTTTAAATTGAAAGACATGCAAAGTTACTTCCACAAGTTCTATGCCAATAAGGAAAACAATAAATCAAAAGAGCATCTGACAAAGCAAAAATCAGCAGACAAATGTCTGCCAGCTTCTTGCCATCCCACCTCTGAGAAATCTTCAGGCAAAGATGAGCCATCACAGTCTGTGTCTTCAGACTTATCTTCTGTCAGCTTTCCATTCATCTCTCCTGGAACAGGAAAATCAGGAGATACAGCATAAACACACCCAAAGATGCCCAGGAGTCACTTTGTCATAGGTGTAAATCCTGTTACACCTGTCTGGCACAACACAGGGAATACAGGTACCAGAATAACCAAGAAACATTTGTTAAGTCCCTTTGCTAACAGTGTGTTGGAAAAGAGGTCCAACTGTATAGAATGATCAGACTTTAGATCAGGCTCTTTTCTGACCAGAACATCTGTCATTCTATGTGAAGTGGTTTGCACAGCTAACAGAATATCTGTGCCGCAGCATAAAGGATGAACAGCCTACTGCTAAGAAGTGATCAGATTCCCATGTCAATAATGTTTCTTCCATTCAGTTACATTTAGACCAGCGGTAGGTCTAAATGAGGATTCTACTTGCTGTTTGTATTACAAGACCTAATTAAGGTGGGCCAGGTAAAATCCGACTTGTACCTGTCTACTACAGTAGTTCTCTGCTGCTGTATCTTACAGATTCAATTCATCTTCAGTTGCAAAGGCCAGATTCTACCTACAGGAAATTGGAAGTAGTGGAGCTCCAATAATATTCCTCAGCTGAGCTCCTGGCACAGCCAGAACCTCGGTGTTCCTTGATTTCTAACCTAATGACCAATAATAACAACCCAGTGAACTTGGAGAGCAGTGAAAAAGCTGAAACACTTATAATTCTGGAGGGTATATCTCGAGTTCTACAAGGAACCTTTACAAGAGTAGCAAGCATCTTGCTTGAACTTTTGGAGCATGCATACATAGCATGAGACCAAAGGAACTACAAATCCTGCTCCATGCTAAATTTCAATTAATAGCAACTGGAGCTGAGGAGCTGGAACAATGGATATGAAAGGTGTACAGAAGCAGGTTCTGAAAACAGCAGTCTGTCTGAAACAGCAGGTTGGCAAAGTTTGTTTTGTTTTGAGAGATCTCAACACATTTCCAAGTTGTGCCATCAGCAATCAATGAAACATTGAAATGCTTCGGCATTTCAACATGACTTTAACTGCAGAATAGCATGAACTCCACTCAAAAGACAACTCCTGTATGGGACTAATTTTCCCAGATTACTTAGAGCAAAATCCAGATCTACCAAACCAGAGCTTGCCTTATTAAATTGCAGCTGAAGTTCACTGGAATCGGCAACCATTTGTCTGTGTTTTACTTGGGAAACTTTCAGTTCACACATCAATTAAGTGTCAACTCTCCTTCCTGCCAAATCAATTTATTTGGCACCTTGTTTTAAGAAGCATTTTGCTGTCAATGATATGCCTTTTTAATGGCTCATGTTACCTGGCAAGTGATCTTCTGATGTGGCCTTCTTGAGATGTAGAAGACTCTGAGCCTCTGAAGTTGCATTATTACGATTTAAAAGGTTCTGGGCTTCCTCATCTACAACATCCAACAGATACTGGACAACTTCATTGTGATCATCCTCATCATAATACTCATCATCTGGAACCTCTGTTTTTAAAGAGAACAGTATAAAAGGACAAGCTTTCCTAATCTAGGACGTTTTCCTCAGAAAAAATAGAGGCAGACACCATTGCATTATTTCTAAATTTTATCCTGGCTTTCCTTCATTTCTCTCTTATACAGAATCCGATCTCCAGCATCAGCTAATTTCTCTGAAGCCAAGCATACATCTTGGAAATGATCTTCTAAAACTAGCTGCCAGCCTAACACTGACTTATTTCAGCATATTCAACAATGCCTTGCCTCACTTGCATGTATACACTAAAGACTGAATAATGCTGTCCCCTATCTCATCTCCTCTTACCTGATCTGTCACTCTGTTCAGAAAAGTCTGGTATCTGGTTGGTAAAGGCAACAGAAGGTGCATCTCCAGATCCCGAGAGATTCATTAGTCCTTTTGTGTGATGGATGTTGTTTTCTGTATTTGTCTGGGAAGGCCTCAGAAAGCCATTGCCATTTATCTAAGAAAGCAAAGAATACAAATTAACTCTTAAAGAGTCCGGCAGTTTGTTCATGCAGCAAGGAAGCCTTAAAATGTTCACTGCTCTGCTTAGCAACAAATATAAACCCCTATTCTCATCTGAGATAGCTGAGTGATGGGTAGGCAGCTTTAATGTGTGTTAGAAGTTGCACATGAAAAGAATAAAAAAAATTAGGGCAACTAAAAAAACCCCCACATGTGTTAAACACTACATTAACAGATGCATTTAACATTATTATAACCTCTACAAAACACATTCAGGCTTCAATACTTTTGGTCCCACAACACACTATTTCTCAGGAAAAAATAGGCGGCGGGGGAAAGAGAGGGGAAGAAAACCATCTAGTGAATGTAACGTGCAAGCATCTCCAGAAACTGTGAACAGAATGGAGTTCTGTGGATCAGAGCCTTGCGTTCTTCTTATAAGACTGTGTGTCTTTTGATAAAGCAGTCCCAAAGAAGGAGATCAATTAAAAAACCTGGCATATTTATTATGATCAGTGCTTATTCACATCAACTGACAAACCCACTGATGGTTTGTTTGTATCTGACAGTGGGTTTGTATTCCTTCAGTCATGGATTGTTTCATTTCTTTATTCTTAAAATTTTGGTAGATTTTCTAATGACAGTAGGCGCAATAGAGTAATGTTTACCTTTGGCCCATAAGCATCAGTTGTCTTGTCTGTTTTCTCACAGGAATCACTACAGGAACAACCTAAACAAAAATAAAAATAATAAAAAAAAAAAACCCAAACCCCAACAATTTCACAGCAACTTTCCCACAGAAATTCAATTAGCCCAAAGTAATTATTTTTACTAAAGAAACAATGTATTTAATGTTACGTTATGAAATGAGTAATATTTCTGCTTGGTTCCTGGACATTGCCAAACTTATGGCTGATGGACTGTACTTTCTAACAGCTTTATGACTGTTACATTCAATGCATGTTATGCATGCTATTACAAGTAATCAATGCTAAGCAAAGAGAAATGCTGATAAACAGCTTAACAACATACAGTGGAAACAAGGCATAATTTCCCTTCCCTTGAAATGTACAAAACACAAGGCCACAGTTAATTGTTACTAACTTTTGGGGGTTATTTTTTGTTTAACTTCATCGGAGATCTGCGTTCTTGTTCAAAGGTACTTTTCCCTTGGTAAAGATACTATGATATCAAAGAACTACTGACTATCCTAAATATTCCATTACTAGTATATAAACAAGACAAAATGGAACCAGTAGATGATAGATACCTATCATAGAATACCTAACATAGAACCACTAGATACCTAGTGAGGTTTTGGGTTTTCATATACACTGTGCTTTCACAAAGGAAGAAACTTGTAGCTGAAATAACTGAAACCTAAAAAATAACCTTTTACCTTGTCATGAACATGTGCATGACAAGTCATCTACAGGAAGGCAGTTTTAAGTGGAGGGCCCGTATCAGTTCCTTCATTTTTATTAAAATGTGCAATTCACCTGCATTAAGTAAGCAAGCAAATCTTACCATTAGCTTTCACTGGCCATGGATTTGAGCTATCAGGGCTTTTGGATTTTGGAAGCACTGCATGACCATCTCTATAAAAATAAAAGTTAACAGAAATTTTTATTGAAAAATAATGTAATCATACTAATAACCAGATATTGATGTAAGTATGTACTACTGTTACAAGTGCTGATCATCCTTTAATTCACCCGTGGCATATTTTAAAAATGGTATTTTGAACACTTGCACTCGATAGCTGGAACACACCCTTCCAAATGCACTTGCTTCCAAAACATACCTGGTCACTTTAAGCACCACTTTCGGAAGGTATGTTTCCAGCATTCTTTTGGCTTCTTTCAGAGTCATGCCCTGTGTGCTTACTCCATTAATATAATGGATAATATCTAGTGCACGGAGACTCTCCTCTCTGGCAGCAACCGATCTGGGCAGAATGTCACTGATATATACAACTTGGTAAAGGCTGTCATGACCTCCTGATAGCAACAAACCTTTGCAGGAAACAAGGGGGAGAGGAGGAAATCAGATTTATTTTTTGGAACTGAAGGGAAAAAAATTGCTTTAGAGCAAAACCCAGTATACTACTGTGTTACCTAGCTCCTCCTTATGGCACGTTAGTGTAATATCAGGCAGTAAATGAGGCAGTACAGGCATCTTCGGTAGCTCCAAAACACGCCCCAGCACTAATCTGACCGTCTTTGGGGCAGTGCGGAGAAAGTTTACTGCATCGGTGTGACTCATGTTAGTGACATCAATGTCATTAACCTGGGAAAATAAAAGCAACACAGATCTCCATGTTAGGTTCTGAGTAAAACAGTTAGCATAGGTTAGATTCAGACTAGATATAAGGAAGAAGTTTTTTATTATGAGGGTGGTGCAACACTGGAACGGGTTGACCTGAGAGGTGGTAGATGCCCCATCTCTGGAAACATTCAAGGTGAGGTTGGATAAAGCATTAAGCAACCTGATCTAGTTGAAGATATCCCTGCTAACTGCAGGGAGGTTGGAGTAGATGACCTTTAACAGTCCCTTCCAACCCAAACTATTTCATGCTTTATTATATGCTAGCCATAGATGTATTTAACTAACAATTCCTCCACATATCTGGGCAACCATCTTATTTAATCAATGAATGTTTTTCTCTTTAAACCACTTTTTGCTGTCATGAATAGTAGTTGCACACATGCCTAGCTGTGGGACATACCATAACTCTTTCCAGCTATCTTGTCACATGTTGTCATACTTGTAATTTCTTTTGTCTAAGTGCTATCAAATTAAGCCTCTCAGAAGGTGCGTGCCTTTGTCCCTTAATCACATTTGACTCAAAGTTGTCCTTTTCATGAAATCCCTGTATCTGAAAACATTAATCCTCTCACTTTTATCAGTCGGTCTCCAGGTCGTAGTCTCCCATCACTTTTGGCAGGATCCTGAACAATGTCATGAATATAGCAGCCAACATTATCGCTACCTTTGGTCACTGTAAAACCCAGACTTCCCTTTTCTGACTTTGTCATAGTGACTCGGAGCTCTGCTTCCTAGGGGAAGAAAAGAGCACTTTAAACAGACAAACAGAAGCAGTTTGAACACTTTACTGAATTTAAGACAGTTAGAAATAGAAAACTGTTTTACCTATTGGTTTGAGTGGAACACAAGAATGGACTGTACCAATATACATCTCAGCAGGCTCAGCTTAGCTGCTTCTAATGAATTCAGATGGACTAGTGTTTTGCATGGAGCTAACCTAGTTGGCCACAGCAATAAGTACATTTATGCTACTGAAAGACAGAAATAATAAGTTACCGGCTCATATTCTTCAGTGTTTTTTTCCAACTGGCTGAGCAATGATTCCACTTCTCCCAGATGCGGAGTCAGCTCAGAAGCAGTAGTACTGTAACAGTCATTTATTAAAACGGATGGGGTAACATCAGCAACAGTTCTACAGATTGGAATCAGCGGCAAATCCAGTGGCAAATTACTACAGATAAACAAGCAAAAAACCCAAGGATCAGCTTGTACAATGTGGCTGTCAACCATAAATGAATATATGGACTAATATTGACTTCATGCAGATTTAAAAAGCAAAACATAAAAGTTCAATAACCTATTTTTGTAAACACCTTCTTCAGTATTACAAGTATCATTATAAACAGCGTACCTGTTCTCAAGCTCCGACTTGCTAGGAGCCTCTGGATCAGGATATGAGATGGTGCGAACAGCCTCCTCCTGACCACCTTGTGCCTCATACTGACTATGTGCCTGTGTCATAGCTTCATCTGAGGTTTGGTATAGCACAGAACTCCAGCCAAGGCCCACTTGTGCTGGTGAGTCTATCACCTCTTCATCACCACTCTTGCTGCTGTCACTGTAGCTGTCTCTTCTAGAGGAAGATTTTAGCCCTTTCTTGCTCAGATCAGTAGTTTCATTTTCATCTGAGCTGTCACCTTGTTCTCCATTTGATGAACCAGAAACTTCTCTGCTGACATCGGGTAATACTTGTTGGGGTGAATGAATGGGAGTCTAGAGAGAGCAAGGACATAGTTCATGAAATTCCAGTTCTGATGACAAAAGGAAGTTGCAAAGACTGCATAAAATTGCCAAATACAAATAGTCGGTGGCTCCTTCCATTCAGATGTTGCCCAAACTGTATAAACGTATCATAGCACAGTTTCATGTTCAACATAACTTCGCCAAAATACAGCTTGTAAACCCTTGAAACATACTGCTACAGAACTGCGAATTCATCTAAGGAAAACAAATATTCTCTTGGCTTTAATACTGCAGAGCCTACTGACATGATGCCTTTAAGCCATGCCCAGCAGTCATATAGGCAATTACCATGAAATCCCTTACAACTACAATATGCTGCTGATGCTTAAAAGACAACTGAAGTCAAATAATTCTCACACAGAAGGGAAATATGGAACCTTTCTAGCAAAAAGGTACGCAATAGACTACAAAGCCTATGATAATTTATGTCCAGTGGAGACTGTTCAGCCAAGTTATTGACTCCCATGAGGATGAAGAACAGTTTTGCTAATAATCACAGATTTCCAAGAATGATGTCAGCTAGCAGACACATGAGGTTTAAAAGGTTCATTTATGCTTTTATGGCCAAATTCTTGTGTTCATGAACACACCAATCTAATAATGTTATAAACAAACATTGCCACTTCTTTATTTTTTCCTCTTCTTTTAATATATACACTCTTATTAAAGTTATTCCATACTACAAACAGTCTAATTACAGGACTAATTATTTGTATTATTAGTTTGTTCAGTTGCTTATCTCCTATTTTAACTTCACTTAGATTTGTATCTGTACATTTAAAAGTTTGTCATCAGACTTGAATGGTTTTGATTGCTTGAAAATAATACTAAAATAACTGAAACTGAAGATTCGTCTCCCTTAGTTTTACACTTCCCTGTATTATGGAAAGCCTACTTTTCAAGGCAAATTACCTGCTACATTCTCTTTTGCTGAAATACATTTAATTTCCATGTCTTCCAAGTACCTTAAAGTGGCCTTCTGTTCTTTCAATTTACTTATTGGAGCATTTTTAAACGTTTCAGTAAGTACATATTTTATTTTCCCCTGGATTTACATTCATCAGAATCAGACAAATTGGTGTTTCACAGAATATTCTTAACATAGGCTACAGAAAGATTCAGTTTCTATTTGGAACCAACTTCAAACCACTGGGCTGCAAAGAAACCTTTGACACAAAATCAGTGTATTAAGCCAATTTCCAGTGTCTTAAGCCACAAAATAGAGGAGGGAGGAGGGATTAAATAGTAAAGTCCTACATTCTTTTCGCATTTCCACAAAATGCTTAGTACATGCCTCAGGGATTTACTTTAAGGACCATGTTTCTGTGAGCACCCTCCCCATCTTTATGCATTTAACTAACCCACCCACCAGACTGAATAAAAGAACCTTACAAATAGCCATTAAAGCCCGCCATAAACATCATATGCTATACACCTTACCAATAAAGAAGGATCGATGTCTGGTAGTATACCAGATGGTGGTCGACAAAGGAGAAGAGAGACTTCTGGGGATGTTCCTCTCAGAGCAGAGATGACTTCCTATGACCACAATGGGATTTGTTATTAGATGCAGACCCCAAGACTTGCAAGACACCACAGCATAAGTTTCACTACGGAGGTACAAACCTGCTGGGATAAACCCTTTAGGGATGCCCCATTCACTTTCAGAATGACGTCCCCAATTTCTATTTGCCCACTTTCTGCTGCAGGCTGCCCAGGGAAGAGCTTTTTCACCCTCACAATAGTTGAGCCCAGTTGCTCTGGGGTAAGGTTATCTTCACGGCAGAAACTGAACCCAAGGCCTGAACTGTTCTTCAACAGCTTTACCTCAAATGTGTTCTCTGCAAAAGAAACATTAACTTATTATTTCTGACAGCTCACTGGCCATATAAAAAGTGTCTGGCACTCTTACTCCAGACATGAGGATGCACACTTCTCACAGGGTTCTTCCACTTCACTGGACACAAGAATTATCTAGAAGATCCCTCCAAGTTAAAGAGGACAAAAAGCTGATAATGACTGCTGGCTTGTGCTGACAGCATCCACACTATACAGAAAGCCAGGGTGTCTCCAAAATACTGTTCCCCAGGAAGTCCACTAAAGAGCCTCTTAAAGCAGAGTGAAACAGCCTTCCCAGCCACTGGTCAGACATTACTAAGAGCAGCAACCAGAGCTCCTGGCAAACAGGATAAATCCCATGCAGAAAGACCAAAAGGTATCTGCAGTGGTTTCTCCATCTGGGTAGGCTTCCCTACATTTTCACAGGTCTCCAGCAAGAGGTGCTGAAATATGGCAAACTCTAGTCAGCTAAACAAATCCTTTGTCTCTCTTCATCCAGCTCTTGATATTTTCTCTCACCTAGACAGGAACAGCAGGACCTACAGAATCTCTCAGTTATGTGCAAGTACTTAACCTCCCTTTAGCACTCCTTAGCAGCACCTCTTTAACTTCAACTGTGCCATAGCCCTGTCCTGCAAGACTGGTGAAATTGGGAAAAGACAAGGAACTGTGAGAGAGCAAACAGTTAACAGTAACTAAATACAATTACCAAGATGTGAAAGGAAATCTTAAAAGCAAATGGTACAGCACAAAAGGAAGAGACTGCATTATGTGCAGGAGCTTGGTGTAGATTCCTACCAGCTCTTCCTCCTTGCCTATCTTTCTATTCTACGGAAGACTATAAGAAAAATATTCCAAAAATATTCCAAATGCTTTAAAAGTTCAGACAATTGTCCTACGCAACCTGACCTGCAGTGACAAAGCTGTATTCTTTGGCATTTGTAGTTTTTGTCGCTGGCTTCTCCTGTGGCTCACACTGCCCCACCTGATTTGGAGGTGTGCACTGTGGTGTTACTGGAGCATGAACCTTGGCCACTGAAAGCTGACCTTTTTCCAACAGCAGATGCACCACCTAAAGAGATGAAACATTCTCAACTAGCAACGGTCATGCAGATAGCACAGTCTAGAGTATGTGTTTCTTTCTAACTTGTCAGGGCCCTAAGTTTTACAGGAGCAAACTTTATAGACACTTCTCTCCCCATACATCTTCTGCTTGTTCTTTATTTTAAGGGCTGTGACAATCTTTAGAATACACTAATGGACTTGGCAAGATATTGTGTGGCCAACACAGGGTTCTCTTGCAATAAGGCTGTGAGTTGGTTAAGAAGCATCAAAGAAAGTGTCATTTTCACATACATTAAGGGAATAGAGTTTTACAATGCGAGCATTTTATAAAGCAAGCACAAATAGCAGTCTTTAGCAGCTCTGAATGTGTACATTCACTGGCTATTTCCAGGTGTGCATGTACCTCCACATACGAAGCAGCTGCCATAAATAACACTATTAAATGAGGAGATACTACTGATACTACTGACAGAACTAAGTGCTACCCAAAATGCCCAAGACTCAAATAAAGCTACCAACACTGCTGCATATATGGAAGCCCTTGTCTCCTCAGTGGTTCCCAAATCTCCTCAGACAGATTTGAGACCTGTCTGTAGCAGGCTGCTACAGCTGCTTTCCAGCCCATGCACCTGGGCTTCCTTCCTATGAAGCCCAGGGAGAACGATAATCCAATTCCATGTGGAAATCTGACCTGAACAGAGCCAGAATTTCACTAGGGTGGACAGCAAAACTCAAGGCCCAGGCAGTCAAGGAGCCTAAGAAAACACACCTAAAGCAACTGGGGAGAATTCCAGTCTTCTTCAGGTTCTTTTACTTCTCTCCATGAGTGAAGACGTGGTTTACTATACACAGGAGTAGAACCAGCAGCTACTTACCTGCCCGGTGTTCCTCAGCGTTTCAACAGCTTGCTTATGGGTAGCACCTTCCAAACTAATCCCATTGACAGACAGCACACGGTCACCTACAAATGATTGACTGATAATTAAAGAAAAAGCAGGCAGAACATCATCTGTAACACCTATTGATGCACAGAAACCTTCAAGTCTCAGCTAACAAGGACAGTTGTTGAAGGAAATTCTCCTTCCCCTCCACACGCTGAGTCAAGAAGAGAGCTTTACAACTAAACTATATGGTTGAATAGTGAATATACTTTAATATCTAATTGATATTAGAGGTTTCTTCCAACCTACATAATTCTATGATTCTGTAGGATAACCCCACATCAAAGCTAGTGCTAACCATCAGAATGATAGTCTGCCACAAAGCTCAGACTTTATTAAAAGCAAATCTCAAGTCTATAGTGGGAGTTCTTACTTCAATAAGGAATGTGGCCTGGCTTTCAAACAAGAAAAGCCATAACAATTACATCAATTTTCTGTATTGAGTTGCCCAGCATGCCATTTAAGAAGGCCACAAGTAATACAAAGCCCTCTCTCTCCATGGCTGGAACAGAGAAATGTTCCCCATTAACACAGGCTGCAGGATTTTCGTACTTTTTTTTCCCCTATTACAGCCTACCTCCCACTTTTCCTTTCCAGAGTCTCAGCAGTTTTCTGTTAGTTCTGCGGTTGTTCTACACTTAATAAAGGCAATATTTAAAATGACAACTGCAAATGCAGTAGCTTAGAAAAACAGCTCTTATTCCTACTTAAAAAGGCAGAATGAAAGAAGGCAAATATAACTTCTAGCTTCTAGGCCACAGTGTATGGTCAAGTCCCATCAGCCAGTTATCTGCTCTTTTTTCACATTAAGAGTGCCAACTGAAAGAACTGAAATACTACCTTTTTCTATTCTGCCATCTGCTTCAGCTGCTCCCTCGGGAATAACCGCTTTCACATAAATACCACCGTGCCTTATGCTAGTATTAACACCTCCCTAAATGGAAAGCAAAAATGGCATGTTAGTTTTCTTGCAGTTAAAATACTTACTAATCAAACAGTGTCACACAAGGAAAATTGTACTCAGGAAGCACTAGAGCTACTGGCATGTAAGAAAAACAGTCAAACTATTAAAACCAAAACAACCCAAAGCATGATTTTTGCGGTCATGCAATTTATTATGAATTCGGTTGGGGTGGGAAGATTGTAAAAACATGATGCATCACAATGCAAATGCACCTACAACAAATAAATGTTCTTTAGCAGAAGCATGTCTGCATTATGCCACGTTTTACATGCTTGCATGCATATTGAAGCTCAGGTATGTGTGAGAACACAGCATGCTAAAGCAGAAGATGCATACCCATGCAGTGTTCTACTCGAAACTCATGTAATAGGAAACTAAGGAGTGCTGCCTTCTCTCAGCTCATACAAGTTTGAAGGTCTAAGCTGAAAATATCTGCTCAAGCTCAAATGGCATTGTTTTTGGAGGGCCTGAGGCTTTCCACTCACTGCAGGGGCAGAAGTGTGGACTAGATGATCTTTAGAGGTCCCTTCCAACCTTTAGTCATCCTTTAAGGGAAATCTCTGCATTGGTTGGCATCTTCTAACGTTTTCTACAAAGCCAATGCATGCGTACACTAGGCTTGATGCTATTCTATAACCAACTGCTGCTGACCTTTGTTCTTCCAGCTGTCTCAAGTTATAAGTTTGACAAAGCAATATGACTTTGGATAGTCTGGGATGCTAAAATAATAAAGTTTCATGCTGCTCCTTTTACAGTACTAGCCATATATACGTAAAGAGTGCTAGGCTTGTGAACTGGCACTCCACCTACATGCCTAGGCTTATGGCCACATGTGAGAAAAGGCCAACTTATAAACAGCCAGTGAAAGCCATCCGTTTTGAGATAACAGCTGCTCTTTACTGTTATAATGTAAGCAATTTTTCCTTCCCTAAATTACTATGTAGTCTGGTGATCAATCAACCAGAGATATCTCTACATTAAAGTATCAAAATATATTTCTGAACATAAGAACAGGAGCAGTGAAAAATGTGTGCATCTCAGTTATAAATCATGTTTTTCTTCTCTGAAGTGCCACTCTGCACTGTGTTGAGCCCTAAACATAAACTCCCTTCGAAATTTTATAGCCTGAGGAGAAATGAGCGCATAAAAAATATGGTTTTGTTTCATATTGCAAGAAAGGAGTGTCAGCCAGGTCTTACTTGAATGTAAGTAATTTATTTGCTTTCTGCCTTTTATCCAGCAGAGGGAGAACCCTGAACATGGTATATGTGTGGATGTGCATAGATACTCATTTAAATCAAACTACTGCCTCAACAGCCTGCGATGCCAGTCAGGGAAGGCCTTATTTCTCTGCATTGTAAATCTGCCACATTACTAGGGAGCAAGGGACAGAGACCATTTTGCTTTTTGTACTCACAGAGCAGCATCTGTGATAAGATTCTATTAGGACTTTGGGGCTTCACCATAAAACAACAAACAAGAGTTACTTAAAAGGGCAGATGACAAGAAAAAGGACATAAAATAGTATTTACTTTTCAGCTTTGGTAAGATTAATCACACACCAGTAAAACTACATACTTAACAGTGACTCCAGAAAATATGCTTCCTTGTAATATATCAATTTAATGGGTTGCTGGGAGTAGAGAAAAAGAGAAAACATCTAAAAACCTTGTCAAACAGTACCGTGACACTTATTCCCAAGCCGTTATCTTTTTTGGCTAGTTCAACCTCAAAAACATCTCCAGGTTTAAGAAGTGCTGCAGTAACCTTTTTAGAATTCACTTTGTTTGCTGTATTCGCTGAAGAAGAATCCTTTAATAAAAAAATAAAATGAAAAAAAAAACAACAACAAAAAAAACCCAAACCAAAACACAAACAAAACAAAAAGAGAGAATGATTTGCCATTAGAAAAGAAGTTTATAGTTAAGACCCTAAAGGGTGTGTTTTCAAGTCAGATGCAGCCAAAAGGAGTCCACATGGCAAAGTACCATTTAGTAAGGCTCATTGCTTTAACTCTTCCAGTGCTGCCATTGAACATGTTTAGCACAGAAATGTGCTAGGCCTTCAGCAGGTAAGTCTTTGTTGTCAAAAGTAAGTTGGTCACAGAACACAGAAACTGCAGCTCTTCAGTATTACAGCAGCAGCTGAAGAGTCTGTTGGATTAATTTGCAGGAGCTGCCACAACTGGACTAAATAACCTCCAGCAGCTGAAAAGAGGAATCACTGCAAGTTAGGAATTAATTTGTAGTACTTGCCATTGTGTTCTTTTGGAGAGGTGAAAGAGCAAGCTGTTCAGAGAGCATGGTTCACTGCTGAACTTCACTATGCAAAAGCAGTTTTCCACGGATTAGATCAATCCCAAAAGACAATGAATTCTGTTGCTACCTACTCCAGGTGCATCACTACTACTTTAATCTAGGAAGAACTTAGTTTAAAAACATCTGTCAGGTGAATAAACTTACCTCTAGGGGTGGTCACTAGACTATGAACATATTGGACAAATACACAGAATTGAAAGGAGGTTTTCTACAGAATCAACAAGTGCACTATATTTTCATCCCAAGGTACAATCTGCCTCTGGTAAGACATGACCACCTCCTGACACTGGAAAGCTGGGAAGTTATTTCAAGTTATTTTTTGGAACAAATTATTTTTAACAATTTTTTTATTTTTTTAATAAATAAATTTAATTTATTTTTAATTTATATTTATATATTATATAATTTAAATATTTTAATTTAAATATATTTAATTTATAAAATAATTTTTATATATAATATAAAAATTAAATATATATAATATAAATATATAAATATATTTATATATAAATATATTTAATATATAGTATAAAAATATTATATATAATATGTAAAATACACATTTAAATATATTAATTTGATAAAAAAATTTAAAAAATTAAAAAAAAAATTATTTTTAACAAAATAAAAAAACTATTAGAAATTATCTATTAGCATTTGCCATTAGAAAGATAACTTTCAGGCTAGGCTGGCCTTCCCCCACATCTTTTCACCTTATTCACACCCACAAACAGATATTTCACTACCACTATTATATGGATTAGAAATATTCATATGAAATACACTATGCCTTTTTAGCTGGTTGTTGCTCCTGACTGCTGGAATAAGTTGCTTCATCCATGTCAGAATCCCCTCGGTCGGAATATTCCACAGGCTCCACTACCCCAGGCCTTTTATTTTTTGCTCGTGCACTGTCTGACGAGGATCTTCTCTTCTCATTCATTTTAGAAAGCCCAGACTGGGAATCACTGTAATGCTGAGGATCCTGCTGGGCTCTACCACTTGCACGTTTGCCAAAGAAGCTGGCTGGCTGGCTCTGAGACAGGCTGGCACTCTCAGTTCTGGAATCCTGGGAGCTAACACTTCCATCCCGCTTGCCACCCGAGAAGCCAGACAAACTCCCTGAAACAGGCCTCTGGTGACCATGAGACTGGTTGTGCTCTTCTGAAGAGGATTCTGCCTCATTGTCCTGCACCGACGACGGCCTCCTTAAATAACCTCTGGCTCCATTACTGATGTGCGCAGTGTTACACGATGCTGAAAACCAGGAGACAGGACAGTCATCAATAGCTGGTAACCTTCTTAGCTGCAGCATGACACAAATTTCCCAGCTTACAACCGGGTGAAAGTTTTACACACTTCTTCATTCAGTCTCAGAACAGAATTTCGAGCATATACTAGCTGGAGTTGCTTACAGAAGTAACTGAAGTTCCATACCTTTGGATAGCTTGTCCTTGGGCTGAGAGATAACAAGTATCACATCTTCAGGTGCATTCTCCAAAATTTCTAATGCTGCATGGTGGCTGACGCCTTCTAAACTTGTGCTATTTACGGATATTAGTCGGTGTCCTGCACAAAAGGGTTTGTTCAGATACAAACTAACATCTGCATTTTTATCCATCAATGAGAATGTGGAGTACAGGTCTGAAAATCTCTACACAAAGCACGGATTAAAAATTATTAACATTCAAGTGATGCTGGAATAAGGAACCCTAATCCTTAAAACCAAACCAAACCTCAAAACCCCCTCTAAAAACTAACAAACCCCAAAACAAACCATAAGAACTGGTTATAAGTATTTCCTCTTTTAAACCTGACGAACTTTTCCATATTATCATTTCTACCTTCTGTTCTGCTGTGAGAAAAATGGACACAAAAGCAAAAATTGAGGTGAAATAAGCAATATGCAGCTCAGTTCAAGGCACAGACTAATATGGAAAAAAAAATCCCAAACAAACAAAACCAAAACCATATAAACCAGATATTAAATACCCTTCCCCCCAGCTATATGGTTACATTCACATTTTCCAAATGCAAAGCATGCACTTGGAGTTTTAAAAAAATTAAATTACAAAGCATCCATAGAGAGACAGTGGCAAATAAACCCCTTATATTTACATGTAACTTTAATTTTCTGCTACTTCAAACTTTCTAATTTTTACTTTGATTCGTATTATTTTTGTGTTTATATAGTTTAACAAAGAAGTATCAGCAGTTTTCAGAAATTATCCAGAAGGTAATGGGATGCCTGAAGCCAGAGATGGAAATGATACTACACAAGTGTTTGGTCTTTTCTTACATTTATACACCTCTTATTTATGCTATTCACCTGGCTTTAGAGATCCTTCCAAATCAGCTGGCCCTCCGGGAGTAACTGAATGAATAAAAATTCCCAGATCAAGTTTCCCCGTCTTCTCTCCACCAACTATTTGAAAGCCTATTAAAGAAAGTCCAAAGCAGGCAAAAATATTAGTTACCACAGCGTAACTTAACACACGTCTGTATTACAGAATGTGAAAAGCCTTAGTAATTCTAATTAATGAAAAAGAAGAAAACTAGAAAGAAAACTATAAGAAAACCAGACACCTCAGAGAAGTCTACATGAAAATAAGAGGTAAAGCTTTTTTGATGCATTTTTAATGCATTCTCTGGTTTTGAGCAAGCGATACAGATTTTATCTAGCTGGCTTCCCAGAAAACTCCAGCAAAGGTTACAGAAGACAACTGTGGCAAGAGAAACACATGAACAAAGAAGTGACATTAAATGCACATTTGCTGACCAGATGAAATGTATTTTCTCTTACTTAAAAATTCCTGGGTTTCTCCATTGTTAGATGCTTCACCTAAATGTCTGACCCTACTGAGTTTTTCAAGTCCCTGTTTTGTTTTTAGACTTTTCGTCTACTTGAGCTAATTCTATGAGGTAAACCTGGAAAGAATGTTCAAGATGAAAAAAAAGAAAATGGAAGGTATCAGGTCTTCTCTATTCTAGCTAAACCAGCAAAGTACCACAGGTTGCATGGGGAAGAAAGAGAAGAAATGGTGCATTTCATATGATTTTCTTTCCTTTTCGGTCAACTCTGTGCAGGGTAAACACTAAATATTATTGTCTTGTAGACTTTTCCCCCCTCTTCAAACTTACACAAGTCCTATTCTGAATGACAGACAGAACAATGTCCTTAAGGACATTTTACAGACTCTCTAAAGCACGATACTGACACCAAATTATTCATTAGTCATACAGGGAAAAATTATGTGGGTTTATGAAAAAACTCAGTGGTAGAAAGAAGAATGGAATGCAAATATCTCATCTTCCAGGCTGCTTAAACCTCAAATTAATGTTCCATCTGATGATATTATAAGAGTAAGAAAAACACTCCACAATTAGCACATAATGGCTTTATAATGGCTTTTTATTTCATTCAAACCCTTCAAGCTGTCACAACTCTGAGATGTCCACATTGACAAAATCTTGTGCCTGAACACAGAAATAAACTTTAAATGACAAATTTTAGGATAACTAAATTCACAATAAAAAATATTTTTATAATAATAAATAATTAATAAATAATTTAAATAAATAAAAATAATAAAAACTATTCACAATAAAAATATTATCTTACACTTGCAATACAGAAAAAACAAGAAAACAAGAAACGGACTTGCTTAGAGACACTCAACAAATCAGAAGCAGGTGCTATCAAATAAGTCCAGGCTTCGACATCTTAAATACCTTTAACATCCAGCTACTGTCTGCACAGCTTTCCTCAGTCCTACAATAAACATAGACCTGCAAAATTCGGTTTTGACTTCTAAGAAGAGTCATGACAACAACAGTTTTAAAGCCACTTACCTAAGCCCAATTTTTCGTCCTTTTTCAGGTTCACCAAAGTGATCTCTCTTTCTGGTGAGGCAACTCTGTTATGTGTTGCTTGCAGAGAATCAACTGAAAAGCCAACAGACATTATCTGAATGCTTCCCTTCTGGCGTGCCTTGAAGTTTGGAGAAGAGAAGGCTATGTGGAGACCTCATAGCAGCCTTCCAGTATATGAAGGGGGCCTATAAGGATGCTGGAGAGGGACTCTTTGTCAGGGATTGCAGTGATAGGACAAGGGGTAATGGGTTTAAACTTAAACAGGAGAAGTTCAGGTTTGATATAAGGAAGAAGCTCTTCACTGTGAGGATGGTGAGGCACTGGAACAGGTTGCCCACAGCAGTGGTGAATGCTCACCCCTGGCAGTGTTCAGGGCCACGTTGGACAGCGCCTTGGGTGATATGGGTGAGGCACCCCTGCCCATGGCAGTGTGGTTGGAACTAGATGATCTTAAGGTCCTTTCCAACCCTAACGATTCTATGATTCTATTCCATTTAAACAGATTACTTCTCTGATAACCTGAAAAGCTGTTCTGAACAACTGGGTCCAACTTACAACTTCCATGTCCAAAGAATTAAAAAAACTCCACCAAAACCCAACAAAAAAACCACCATCATTATAATTTACTTCCATCTTCAGTTAAATTTTTTTACTCCTCCTAAGAAAAACACCTAGCACAATCTCTTGGAATCACAATACAATTGAGCTCTCGAATCTTCAGATTTATTAGTCTCATTTCAGCAAAGTATTTAGATCTGTGTTTACACGCCCTGCTCAGGTAGGAAGGATGTAAGCATGTTGGTGAAAGTGAAACTGAGGCTTATTATATGAAGTTACTAAAAGGTTACTCATTAAATTCTCTTAACGGTGAGCCTTCAATAAAAACCAACCAACTCAGGAGGCATCCACTAAAACCTCTCTCATTTAAATTTATTTCCACATTTGCAACTCCACAGGCTGCTGATTCTGCCTGTTCCAAAATTGAGCACAATAGATTTACGTGATTTAGAGGATTCCAGAGACTTCCTAACAGGCTGAAGTAGACCCACATGCTTTAGAGACAGAAGCATGATTTGGAAAAAGCCAATTTCCTCAAACTTTCAGAAAATGGAACGCACAGTAAGTCTGAACTCATGAATTTTCTACCTACAGAAGATACAACTCATGTGGTCTGGAGTACCTGGCATACTTTTGCCCTAAGTGGAACATGCAAATCAAAACCAGCAGAAACCTGCTGAGCTCTACATACTGGTACAAGCATAAAGCAGTGTGCAAGATAGTGCAATACACTGGAAGAGTTTTTCTCCCAAACCAAGTTAAATCTAAAGGGTAAATGAACTGAAAAGGGTCTTCTCAGGCTCTACAGAATCTGTAACCTCAAAGTAAGGGAAATGAGCTTTAAAGAGTATGGCATGTTAGGTGATAGCACCATTCAAGTCTTAAACTAAACAGACACTATTCATATTTGAAAAATATTACACACAGATGTCAAATTCTCTCCCCCAAGAAGCAAACAAAAAAATATAAGGAGTTGTACTTAAGAGAATGTTCTATTCAACTAACTAGGAGAGGTATTTAAGAAATAGGACAGGTGGAACAGTGAAGCACTTGAAAAGTGCTTCACAAACTGACTGAATTAATTCTACATACATATTATTTATCAACTTACCACTCTCTTTTAATAGTGTTGATGACAGATGATTTCCTGAAGTATTCATGCTAACGCCTGTGACATGAATGGAAATATCAGATAGTGTTCTTAGGTCTTTTGTTCATTGTTTTTTTGTTTTAAATATGAAAGCTACCAAGGTCTGTTTCAGACTTTACACAGTAGACATGAGCTCATCCACAATATCAGATTACTTATTTTAAAAATGAACAAACATAGAAGTAGTTTCGGATTAGCAAAACCAAACTACTCATACTGTGGTTGTAGTTCAAGGTTCAGATAGATGATAGCTCATGCAAAAGCAAAGAATTAAGGAAAGGACAGAGGTTTGGCCTTTACAACCAGTGTTAACTTCAGATAAAATTAATGGATCTTTAAGAAACTAAGTTAAAGACTAAATTTTCTAAATAGGATTGGATGATTATGCCTAACCCAATAAACCAACATGGGTGTTGTCAGATTTTGTACAGTAACAAATAAGTTGCTGCAGTAACAAGCAATTTGTATCAAGTATTTCTATTTTAATTGGTTTGCACATAGAATCATATTTTCTTTGGAATGATCAATACCAAGCAAATGTGGTATACTTTAAAGAAGATAAAATAATAAGCATATTAACTTATGAAAGTAAACAAGGTAAGAGAATACAAGCTTCTTAGGAAAGCAGTCCTGGTCTTTCCCAAGCCTCTGAACCCTGAAGTTTCAGCTGATGAGTTTCATCATGCAAAGAATGCTTGTACCCCAGCACAGGTAATGTGATTCAGCAGAACTATCTGACATATAACTAGGATCCTTATCAGAACTGCTGCCCAAATTATCATGGGTAAACATATGATAACACTAATTGTAAAGCTAAAATAAAAGCATAGGGTAGATGGCTGCAACCAGTTATCACAGAAACTGGATGTCTCATCTCACTCTTCAGTGGCTTATGCTCTCAGCACTGAAAAAGTATGGCTCCCAAGTCAGTCCTGGATTCAAAAGCAGTAGGGAAAGATGTGCTAAGTGTTTGTATGTCACACTGTTTGGTTTTGTTCGTTGTTGTTTGTTTGTTTTGGGGGGGGGAAGGGTTGGTTAATTTGGGGGTTGGTTTTCTTTCTTTATACATTTGTCTGACTTCCATAACCTCAATCTTCTACTTTTTCTGATATTCTGTAGCTAACCAATATATTTAATATTAAGCAAAAGCAAAGCATCAAAAACAAGCTAAGGCTGCCAAATGTTTCAGACATTGTAATTTCTAGTATTCTAACAGGGAACCTTCTATAAACAGAAACCATAACATAGATATATTAAAAATGAATGCACAATTATTCAATCTGTGAATTTAAGTCTACCTAGCTGCTCTGATTTTTATTTTTTTAAATGCAGATTCTGTATTTTCACTGCCTAGAGTAAGAATATTTGTGTGCAATCCAATCCTTGCCCTGAAAATGGAGTAAGTAGGACTGGCTTAGCTCATTACAAGGGTGTTTTTGTGAAACACTCAATGCACCACAAAAAATACTGTACCTCATTTTTTATATTCAAATGAGACCAAACAAGAAAGAGCTGCTCGGAGGTACTAGACAATAGCCAGCTTATGCCAAACTCAGTCTACTTCTAAAAATGACAGAAAGCACTAAAAAAAAGTTCAAGTCTGATAAACAGACTGCGAAAACTAGCAAATTATTAAAATATCCATACAATAATATGTCACTGTTAAGTGACAAAGTGGAAGATGTTTTCTGGAACATCTTTTACTGTGATGCACTAATACTTTACACACCTGTGTATAGACCGTTGTTGTCCAAAGGAGGACTTTTTTGATTCACTGCAACAATTATTCAGGAGCAACAGGTAATTGGCCTGCATTACTTTAACACCTGATACTCTGTTTCTTTTTTAAAGTCAAAATATTGCCATCAGTTAATAAATATATCAAAAAAGCATTGCACCCAAAGCAGTTTTAGAGGTTGGTTAGTAAATACAGTAATATCATTTTTTGTATGCTGACCTACAACGTAGGCTTGACCGGTATCTTCAATGGATGATGAGTCTGATTCATTTTTCTTTCTTTCAGGGCTTCTACTTAAACCTGCATGAGATTTTGAACTTAAAGGGGAGAAGGAGAGAAAGGGAACCAGACAGAGGGAAGAGGAAGTTGGGAGAGGGAAGGATCAATGTAATAAAATAATGGTATGAATAATAAATCAAAACTGGTGCAAAATGTACATTGACTGTACACAAAGATATTGCAGGGCGGTCAGAGAGACTCTTACTTGCTCAGCTTTAATGCTCCTGCTGCTGATCCAGTGTCAAATTTTGGCATTTGCTTAAAGACTCTGCCCATTATGTCTTCTATTTTTTTGGGGGAAGAGTCCAAAGCAGTAATGATATTTTTCCTTGGGGGGTAAACCGAGATGTGGCTCTGACTCAGATCGTGAAATGACTTGCTCATAACCCTGGGTCTTTCCTCCCACAGAGTCTTCTCATTCTTGTCCTTTGAAGAGCCAGGAAGTGGCTGGAAGAGTGAGAGCTCAGAGCAGGACAGTCTCTTCAGAATCTCTGCCTGAACGGACAGAGGTCGAACGGCAAGTCGATTCAAAGTGCTGCTGGCCAGGCTACCAGTACTGATTGCTCGTCCCATGTTGAAGCCTTTGACAGAGTCTGCATGGAGATTTAGGCTCCTAAATGAAGCCCTTTCTGTGGGTTTAAACAAAAACCAAACAAATTTAAGTTATACAGCAGAGTTAGTGTGACCTCTTTGCGTAAAGCAAGCATCTTAAAACAACCAACTCGTACAAATACTTTCCCTAAATATTTTCTCTAGATGCTCAAAAGTAGGTACCATCATAAGGTACATATAAATAACCACCATGTAGTTTGCTCAGGAAGCGAAGTTTTGAGTTCATGACATTACACTAACCTGACCATCTACTACAGTGAAGTCCAAACCCACAGAATAGCAGAATACTTATCCTCTTGTTAGTATGAAGACTTACATTTCCTGTTAAACTGCAGTGCCTTATATACAGACACAGGATCTCTTTCTGCAAAGCAAATAATGTCCTCAAGCCAAGTGACCTGGAAGACTATACTTCCCTTAAACTGCTCACACAAATCTTCTTCCGAATTTGAAGAAAAAGGGCTCCCCCACTTCCACCCAACTTCCATCCACTCATTGCTTAGTTTTCTTCACTAAGCCCCTGACACAGTTACAATACAGCTGCAAAGTTATGGGGCAGCATCTCCACCTGGTTAAAGAGCATCGCTTCACTCAAGTGCACTTGGAGACCTCCCCTGCCAGAAACATTCATAAATGTTTCAGCACAGAACAGAAAGTGTTGACTGGCCTTTGCCACACTTTTCTGACTCATGAACTAGGATTCCTTTAAGCAGCAGAGGGAAACAGGTTTTGGGTTTGAAATTAAATTACTGTCAGCTGAGTCGTGGGAACTGTCTGGATGTATGTTCTTAGCTGAAAGCAAATGCAAGATAATACAACTGAGCCTAACCCCTTCTTAATGCAGAGCAAAGCTGAGCAGGGCTCATTTCTATTAGCCTAACTGCCTCCTAAGGCTAGCAGTTAAGATCCTGTGGCTTGGCTCTTGCACAGAAACTTGATAAGCTGCAGCAACATGTTTGCTTGTTAGAGCCTTTAAGGAAATCAGGCCACCTGAACCCTTCATAAACTTCACTGATGTCTTGGAGTCAGTTCACAAGGAAGTTTGAGGAAAAGCAATCCCCAACTGCATATATAGTTCTGATTTAGGGTTAACTAGTGTGGGGTTTTTTTAAACTCTACATGCAGCTAGGAAATAAGCTGATTTAGGAAGCTCCACTGGAACTCAAAAGGTAAATGCTACTTTTTGGTACACATCACCCGTTAGCTTTACTAATTGCTGAAGTATTCCCCATAGGAGAGTATATTTGGAAAATACAATCTCAGCCCTTCCACTCCAAAAGACATTCATTCCCCCAATTAGGTATTGGGGGCAAGAAACTACAACAGCAACTTGCCCCTCATAAGGCTAACCTAGCCCTTGCTTCCATCTTCGTGGTTTTCTATATGTCCTTTCAGGAACCCAAATATCCATCTTAAAACTCAGCGCTCAGTTATGTCTCATCTCTTTCTATTCATGCAGAAAGTTACTCAAGAGGCTATTTCCTTTTATTTTCCAAACCTAATTCTTCCTATTTGATTTACATGTGTTAAAACATTTTCTCCCAGGTCACTGAAGACACTGTGCAACAAGTGAAAAACATGACATGGTACATACATCACAGGGGCTATAAGGTGTTCTCCCTTATGCCTCCATCCTCTGTTGCTATATTCCATGAAAATTTGTTCACCACCACTATGTATGCCAGGCCCTTCTCCCTTGTCTTGAAACACTTTTTCCATTCAGTGGCTGAAATCAAGGTGAGTCTTACAAGAAGTTAATACTGTATTTGTAAAGAATCTTCCTAAGTACATTAATCTTCTGAAATCTGCTCCTTCTTCCCATGAACATGCAGGCATTATAGGCACGTGTTTGTGTTCACTGTGCTGTTAGCCCAATCTTTAAATAAGTAACCTTCAAAACATACACTTCCTGGGGTGATCAGCCTCGAATTAATAATATTATCACCTTCCCTTTTGCTTACTGTTTTGCTTCTAACCACCATTTTTACTGATATTTTAAGGGCTCTGAAAAAAAAACCTCAAAAAATACTTGATGCTTCTATAGGCCAAGAATAATGCTTCCCAAATACTGCCTGGGATTTCCCTGCTCTAAAAAAAGCAGTTCTTCTAATTAATTTTGGCTAGCTGATTCATCATTGTTTTCTCTTACCTTTATTACAATACTTTTTCTTTTTTAAAATATTCTAGTAACTCTACTGCTCTATGCATATATCCCTGAAGGAAAGAAGAACAGGGTTGATCAATTTAGATCAGTAAAGATATGACATAAGCAAAGTTTTCGAAGTGTTTTTACTTTTAATAACCAAGTGTAATGGAATTAACTTTAATACTGACTTATTTCCTTCTACTTACAGATGATTGATGAAATTTGAGACTTCTGAATTGCATGTTATCTGCACTACATAGAAACAAACTATTATTTTCCAGACTCCCAAAGCACAACACATACTGCATCTGTAAGTGCAACCAGGTTTGCCTAGCCAAGAAAGCCTTTCATGTGCTGCTTTTCTTTGGCATTCAGGATAAGCAAGCACTAAGCTAGAGAATGGTACAAAGGCTTGGTCCTGTTCCTTTCACTGAGTTGGCTGAACCCAACAGAATAGAAAAAAAGGCTGCAGAGTTGCCACGTTGCCCCTCCTCCCTTCCCCCCCTTTTTTAAATTAGAGATCATAACCTCCACAGCAGTGGGGTCAAACTCTATCCCAGCTATGCTGGTGGAAGTCTGGATTAACATCAATTGGAATGCAGACAGATAAAACAGGGAACAAAGAAAGAATGAGCAGGCAGACTGACCAAAATAGCACTTCTAGCCAGCCAGCCAAGTGAGCTCTGCTCCGAATTGTAAAGAAATTAGTACAGAGTGTGTTTAAAAGGATTGCATTCTCCAATTAATATCTTCTATCTAAAAGAACACCTTTAGGTTTTATATTATACACACAAATTAGACAGCATTTCTGAAGAAAATTGACTAGCATAAGTGTTGTTCCTTACTGGGTCCACTAAACATTAAGTGGAATAAAGACAGCTACACCCACAGCTTACAGATGCAGCATCATGAAATGCTCCCTGTTGTATTTGCCCTCTCATGATCACACCATTTTATCTGTAATTCCACATCATTAAAGCAATTCATGTTAAGCAAAATGTAAAAATCCTGTTACTTAAGTATCTTCAAGTTCTTTCTGAAAAATGCCATTAATCTAATCATAAAGTACTATTAGTGACCTATTTTTAGCCTCCTTTTATTTTAGAGGAGCTGCTGTGTGCCAGCTCTTGTGTGATCTGCCAACTCTTCCCCCCCCAGCAAATCCTAAACAAACTTACTTAGTAAATTCTCTTTATAGTTCAAACCCTCCAGATGTAGAGCTACACATACGTGGCACTCAGTGGAATTACTGAAGCTCAAGTTCAGTTTTCTCCTTACAAAAATACGTATAGATTGCTATTAAAAACTAACAACATCACAGTCCTTACCAATGTCCTGAGTGTCTTGGTTGCTCTGCCTGGTTCTCATCTGTAGCTGGAACTTATGCTGGGAAGAGCAGAGATGCAAAAGGTACTGGCAAGTCTTACTGTTGTCAGTCTGAAATGCATGCTTGATACCATCTGACGTGTTCTGCAAAGTTATTTTCTTCTTCTACACAATGGAGAAATGAAAAAGTTAAAGACAATGGTTACTTTTAGCTTACAAAGAATTTTGTATTTGCTTGCACAGTTACAGCATTGAAATCTTCCTGAAGCAAAAATGAACCCATGGGAGAGATTTCTATTAAAATTGGGGTTGAAAGTAATTTGAGATTTACGAAGTAGCGCTTTAAAGCTACTTCTGGGCTAGCTGAGATGGTACTTCATTATTATTTAATCCGTCTCTGTTACTGTCAGTGCTGACTAATGACAAACAGCACTACTACGTTTTGCAGGATGGAGTTTTCAAAAGTCTCCAATAATGCCACAAGGGGTGTTGCCACTCAAAAGAAAAATAACTAGATACCCATCCAGTTATGAAATCTTATCAGTTGGTGTTCCAGGTCCAAAAATTACTGAAAAGACAAACTTAGAGCTTCAATTTACCAATTCTAGTTAAAAATCATATCACAGATGAAACAGGCTGTAGCTTTTCAGTAAGTAATCACACAGAAGTCCTGTTTTCAATATCTGTACCAAGGTAAGTACTTGAAGCTCAACACCTCATTAAAAACTGACACATGACCACCAGATTATGCTGTATCCACTACAGTTGTCTGGTATTGTCCAGATTGAGTGTCAGCCACTGACAGCTGTTATTAAGTTAACTACTCTTGGAAATAAAATAATTTAAAAGCAAAATAGGTGCATCTCTTCATTATACTGAGTACTGGCATTCGCCAATACCCAGTCCTCTAATGCAGGATTATCACTCCCATGCTCCTTCAATATCCATATCCCATACAGGAGCATGGGTGGATGCCCAGAAATGCAGTTAATGGGTAAAGCGTCTCCCCATAAGAGTAGCCTTTGATCTGTCTCCATAATGGCTCATTCCTTACAAGGCAGGGAAGCCATGTTTCACATCACTACAGATCTGCCAAACCAAAACACAGCTGCCAAACTCTCTTCTGAGGCTGGAACCTCAGCAGCATAGGAGGCAAGCTAATAAAAAACCAAAAAATCTTGGAAATTTCAAAACTCCTCTTTCAAACCCCTAATACAACATGGCTCAGCAACCCAAAATGTAGTCAGACTACACTGAGAACAGCAGCTTAATTTGCAGGAATAACACACAGTATGTGAACATACAAATATAGATATGTACAGGCAGAGGAAAAGAGATCAACTTACACTAAAGGATATTTTCTTTGTCTCTCTCCATGGGAAGCGTAGTACAGGCGTGCGGGCACCATTGTGAACTTCAAAAATAACAACTCCTTTGCAGCACACTCCCAGAAGGATACCTGTTTGGGATCTCTTCTCAGGCAACACATGATGAAGATGAACCCCATATTCTGTGAGCCTCTGACATAACTATACAGATCAATACAATGAAACGTCTAAGAATATGAAATTAAGGCTATTACAACTTTTTATACTTAACAGCATTTATTAAAATCAGACAATGAAAGCATGAACCAAGAATGCCTGTGAGTAAATCAAACCTGCACAAACCAATTGTTGGCAACAAACTGTAACCAGCCAGATGCCCTTGTTATCAAACCATTTCTTAAACACAGAATCAGATTAACACTGCAATTCTGTGATCACATTAAAGTACTGTAACTGCCAAAAGATGCAGTTTCACTCACTTTGCAATCTTAGTCATTAATTCCTAGTGTCTTTTCAGTATTGGCATACAGGACTGATGTAATGAATCAAATGAAGGAATGTAAGTGCTCTCCCCACCCCAAGTCAGGCTATGTCTAGCTAGGGTCAAGGCCCCTGTTCTTGTTTTCTGTGCTTAAGTTACAAGAACACTTCAGCCAAAGCCTTAGAAGGGGCAAAGTCAGCTCAGTACCTCTGCCACCACTTTCTCAAGAGACTGTGGAACCACAGCATGACTGTGGAATTACAATGTAATGGCTATCCAGCGTCTCAGCAGCAAGACATCATCCCCTGAAGTCATTTGCAGTCATTGTATCAAGGCAGGACCTGCTAATTGTCTCACAGCAACTGCAGCAAAACTCATAATTACATTTCTTGATGGGTCCTTTTAGAACAAATCAAATATATCTGTGATTACAGCTTTCCTATCATCGGACCTGCACACAGAAGTCTGCTTGGTAATGCTTCTGGCTTGCTTCATACCAAGCACCATAAACAGTGTTAGCTGTAGCAAAACTTTTCATAATTTACTTTTTTTTTTTTCTCAACAGAAAGAACAAAGGGCATAGGAAAAGCAGGGTGTGCTGCCTCATAATCATAGCTTCCTTCAGGGTAAACATAAGGATCAATAGTTGCTGTTACCTAGTTTGAGCTAAAGCAGGAAGACTACTAATCAGAAAAAAAAGTGAAAGGACTTCCTTCCCATCTCTTACAATTTATTCTCCCTTGTAATGATATGTCATTTGAGAATATCTTTTCAGCTTTCTTCCTTTCAATGTTAATCAGAACCTGAGCTGTTTTCTTGTGCTTTTGGTTGAAGTCCACACACCCATACTCCCCGCAATGAATTTCTTAAATCACAGGTTAAGGAAGCAAACTGCTGCCCACTTACCTTCAAAAATTCTAACTCTGTCTCTTTTTCAGATGCACCCACATAAGTGCTATGCAATTTCGGCAGCTCTTCCTTGATGTAGGACAGATCTAGTTTCTCCATCACTCTAGCCGGGACATAGTGTTCTAGTCTGAAATAGGACATGCCATGCACCTACAACACGAAACATTTATATGGCGGCAACTCCATATACCGCTCTATGGGCACAAATGAAGCTTGAACACTCCGTTACAGAGAATCATACACTGCAAATCAATTGGAGAACCACATGCTTCTGAGTAAGAATCTCAGCCCTGACTCAGAGCTTTATTTCACATATGGTTTCTTCCTATTCAAGCTCTTCTTTACTTCCACTTGAAATAAAGGATTTAACACCCAGATCTTGAAACAGATTCTGCAACAGCCCTGTGTTATTAGACTAAGAAAAAGAAACCCTTGCCCACAGAAAATAGCCAACAGCATATCAGCTGAGCTTCTAGTCCAGGCCCAAGCTGTGGCAGCTCATGGGCTGCTCTTGAATTATGCAGCAAGAACATAGTTTCTCAAAGGTGAAATTGATGGTGTACCTCAGCCTGGTAATCTCCATACTCAGCTTGGAGAGCTAGGGATGCTAATAATAAGGCTGTCTCATCATCACAGTGCATCCTGTCTTCCAGAATATCCTTCCGCAACTGCAGATAATACTGGTGACAGGTCAGTGTATGCCTGGAATAGGAAAACAAACCAAAACCCACTAAAAAACCCATATCATCTTTGGTACTCTTCCTGTTACAGAAAATTTCCAGTATTTGATTACTATCCAATTTCTACCCATAAATTCAGAGCTTAAAGGGTTAAAAAATATATTCATATACTCACTGTATAAGACTGACATCATCCACAAAAAATTTTATGCGAAAAAACAGAGTGAAGTTAACAGGGGGCTTGTTCTTTTTCTTTGGTTCTTCTTTCCATCCTTCAGGAGCTACTTTACTTAGCTTTATGTCAGGATCAACGAAGAAAAATTCATTGTCTGCCATGAATGTTAAAGGGAAGCATATGGATATAAAACCATATAAATAATATGATAATACATTATCATTATAAATCTGTATTATCATATATATAAGAATTATCTTACATGACAGCTACAAAATAGGAGCTAGGGGTTCTTTAAAATTCTAACATTTCTTATCCCATAGGAAATCCAACATTCATTAGAAGAAACATTAGTTTCTTCTAATAGCAAAAAGCTGAATTGCTCAGGAGCAAGTTCTTTTTATATAAGGCAACTCCATCTATACTAGGGCCCTCCTATGCTTCCCAATGGGTCTGCCTCCATGAGAGCTGTCAACAATGCCTATGGCATATTAACAGAACCCAAAACCCATTCATGTCCTCTGAGAGGTACTAGTCAAAGTGAGGGCAACAAACAGCAGGGAAGAAAACTAGCAACCACAGGAAATAGGCTGCTCAAGATGAGCTGCCATAACTTTGACAAACGTAGAATTTTATCATGCAAAGTTGTTCATTGAGGAATGTATATTGCCTCAATACAACAGAACAAAACTCAAAGTAGATACTTTGTAGATGCCAGAGAGTTTCTGCTTATCTTCTCAACACCATGTAGCCAATTATTCTTAGTCTGTACCTGTCAATTACATTAGATCATTTTTCTTACCTCTTAAAGTAGCCAACCCAAAAAAGTGATGCTCCACCAAGCCAATGTGGGCAACCACCATATCAAAGACATCTTTACATATTGTTTTGGTATCACAGGTCAGCTCCAGCTTCTGCCCACTTAGAAGCATCACATTTACTTTTCGCCTAGTGTCATCAGTCTTCCCTTTCTTAGTCTGCATTTTGTGAAATAAAAAATACCAACATTCACAATAGTGATAAAAGCACACTTGTTGGTTTAATGTACTTCCCCTGTCACTGATTGCTGAATAGCCCCTTCCTTACCAAGATAGACTTTGGTAGATCCAAGGAGATGAATGGCTCAATCGTCATTTTCACAAATTCAGGGCCAAAGAAATTCTGCAAATCACAAGAGTATGAGTGAACACTGTGTGGTTGGAACAACAGGCTGAGGCACAGGTAACTCCTGCGCTGCAAATGCCAGAGGAACCAAAGACTGAAACTAGAAAACTGTACTGAATTCCTCCAGTGAGCTGCTATGTAACAAATCTCATCTTGCCAGCATGTGTGCCAGGTATCCTGGCAAGCTACAGTGTTAGTGACATTATTACTCTGCATATGCTCTTTCTGGGCAAAGGCTGACACTCTAATATTATTTGTCTTCCTTTAAAATACAGAGTGTGGGGTTCATATTGGGACCATCTGGGCTTATCTCAGTAAGCAACTGCCTGACATTACTAAGGTTTTCTGCACTGGCAGCCTTAACAACTCTCTGTGACACACAAGTCTCATCTCCTGAAGGCTGAAATGTTTCAGCCTAATTCCACCTGCCCAGGACAAGTAGAGACCCTGGGAAATTTCTGTCTGCTTGTAGACAAATAAACATCCAACTAATTCACCCTGTAAATTACAGGAGATTACCTATCCAAACTGTTAAAGGAACAAGACCTGAGTCTTCTTTCAAGTTTTCCCATCCTTAAAAAGAAACAACAATAATAAATCCAATTCACTAAAAGCAGCAGCAGAGGGCATCATTCATCATCTTGTCCAAACACCAGCCACTATATTTACCTGTGCCTCTGCCTCCTTCTTTCTCTGTAATCTTGTATTTCATCCACACACCAAAACAGCTTGGAAAGGAGAGTTTGCATGGTGGTTCAGGGTAAACCCAAAGGCCAAATGAATCCTTTCTGCCTTCCTTTCTTTACCTTTCCAACTTGCTCATTTAATAACTTTTGATGCTGGTGGAATACATCCACATTCCACAAAGAGAAATAAATGCAAACTGAAGTGGTTGAAAACACCACAGAATTCAGGAGAAAACTACACCTTACTTTTGTTAGGACGCCACATTGTTTAATCAGTGCAATCTTTTGTCAAGGCTTGCTATGTGTTTTAGCATCTCTAGATACTGCTTTAGGCTATGTAGCCACTAATGCCACAAAACCTCAGAATTTTATCCTGTGACAGCAGGTCTTTCCTATCAGGGCAACACCAGACACCAAGTACTTAATCTGCTGATGACTGTTACAGGACCTAGTCTACAAATCCCACATATTAAGTTTTCAAGATACTGCTCTGTTAAAATGCAAATAAGAGTTCATCTGAGATCAGGGCATTACCCTCAGTTTTCTTTGTGTCATGGCTGTTTCCAGGGCTATTTCTCTCAGTGGATCTCTGGTGATGTCAAGCATGGAGGACCTAATTGTATCTCCTGGGTAGAGGTTAGGTCGGGACTGCCTGACAGCCATTCTAGCTTGCAGTTGCATCATTTCTTCTTCCTGACGCTTAAGCATCACTTCTTGACTTACTAGACTGCCTTCAAATGGTGCTTCATGTTGCCTATGGTATAGTCAGAGGGGATAAAAGACATTAGTAGGTAGGCCTAAAATATTCTGTCGCTCTAAGCCCTTAAGTAAAAACCCAGAACACAAAAACTAGTTATCAAATACATCATAAAACAGAACACTTAGCAGCCAGGAGGTTAGCACTCCACGGTAATCCACCAATACAGAAAATGAGCAAACATGCCAAGTTTCTACACCTGCCTGTCATTTATTCATACAAAAGTAAAGGCTCAGCTGCAGTCTAAAAAATACTTGACATTACAAAGCCAGTGAATCAGTACAAACCCAGTGAACAGGAGGAAGAAAAATAATTAATGCTTTAAAAATCTCTTAATTCCTCGGTTCAAGCAGGGACTGTGAAAAAGGCATGCTCAAAAGCATGCTGTTAAAGAAAAAAAATAAGTGTACTTTATGTAAGTAAGTATTTCTCTAATCACTTTCTCTGTAGCAATTCTTCACAAACTCTTTGCACAGCACTGCTATTCATTCCCTGATTTTCACTATGTCTGAAAAACACAGTAATGTATTCTCCAGTTCTTTGCTGAGCAGGTATGGATCCCAAATGTCCTGCCAATGTTATTCTCTGTAGAAGAAAAGAAATCCATGTCCCATTTTTGATGAACAAAAATAATTTTTTAATTTGAGAATCAGGAGGTTAGGAAACGTGAAGAAAACCAAGAAAAATTAAAACTTCCCTTCCCTCTGATCCACGCTTACAGAAAAACACCTTTAAACCCCAAGCTAAATATAAACCAAACAACTTGTTTTAGAAATCCTAAAACAAGTCAAAACAATGTTCTCTTTCTGCTAACATAACTATATATAGGCATTTTTTAAACATAAATGGACAGGGGAAACTAACAAGACTTCCATCCACCAAAAAAAACACTTCCAGCAATTCTAAGCTAAGTGTTAGTTTAGATGTTATACTGGAGTAATGAAAAACGTGAAAGAGTAAAGAAGGTTTATTTGAAGCCTGCATATCATTGCACTGAAGTTTAAGAAAACAGATAAATGTAGAGTAAGTGCTGAGCTAACACTGACATACAGTCCTTTACAGTAAAAGAGTCTACAAGCTTTTAAAGACATTATATTTATGTAACTACCTTTTAAAAGACCTAAAGATATGTTTGGTGAATAACAAATTAGTTAATAAACTAATAGAAAATGCACCTGTCTAGACATTAGTTGTCTATGCTAAATGGTAGACATGATTTAGCTTTCATCTTTTTACAGCAAAGTTTCTAATGAATGCCAACAGCGTGAACAGTGCACTGTAATCTCATATTTTTTTAATGCTGTCCTGGGTTCAGCAGCAGCAGTCATTTTTCTCCTTCTTAGTAGCTGGTGCAATGCTGTGTTTTTTACTTTTGGCCTGGGAACAGCACTGATAACACCGATGTTTTCAGTTGCTGCTCAGTAATGTTTACTCTGACGAAGGACTTTCTGAGTCTTATGCTCTGCCAGGGAGAAGGGGAAGCCGGGAGAAAGCAGAGACAGGACGCCTGACCCAAACTAGCCAAAGAGGATTCCATATCACAGCACGTCACGCCCAGGATGTAAAAACTGGGGGCAGGAACTCAGAAGAGTAAGTTCACAGCTCGGTCCTCAGGTGGTGAGCGATTGTATTCTCTTCCCTTGTTGTTTCCCTTGTCATTATTAATATTGGTGGTAGCAGCGGTGGTTTGTGTTATACCTTAGTTACTGACGGTTCTTATCTCAACCTCTGGAAGTTACGTTCTCTCGATTCTCCTCTCCATACCTCCAGGAGCTGGAGGATGAAGGGGGAGGGAGCTAACGAACTGTGTGAGTGATTTACGGCTGGGCTTAAACCACGACAAATGCTAAGGTGTCATTGGTTAGCATACAAACCCAGCACTAAAATAAGAAGAGTTATGTTATCATGGGAGTCCAAACAATAAAGTGCAACTACTGCACCACAAACTGAGCAAAACAATGTTGAAGTTCTTCTAATGAAATTTCAGGCAAGTTCAGAGTAGTTACAGAAAAATGTATTAATGTAAGCCCATTATCCTTTCCATTGTGCGGGGCTTTCAAAGCATGGCTTCCCTTCTCCCTTCTCTTTTCTTTTCTGCAGCAGACTTAATAATGTGCACCTAAAAGGACAAAGTAATAAGAAAAGACCTTAGACCTGCAAAGACTTGTGCACATGCTTAGCTTTTCACCAAGAGGAAGCTTATTAAGATCGACATATGTGGGAATATCCACAATGAACTAAGTTAAACACACCCACAAGCTCGTTTCAGATCAAGGTCTAAGGATGGGCTCTGAAATAAAACGAAAACAAACACTTTCTGAACATAAATATCTATGAACTTCCAAAGTTGATATGAAAAAGATAGACATGTTGCAACTGGCTGCATCTGAAAACATTTGCTAATGTAAAAACCCCTACTGCAGAAAAAAAACCTCTTGCCTTTTTAACAACATACAGCTCAGTGCAATAGGAGCAATCAAAAGTTTCTGTGTAAAGCAGTATCACTATGTTGGTTTATCATCTTTGTTGATATTTATTAGTTTCTCTGCAAATTGTGGTGGGTATGGTGTTTCCAGGAAGGAAGCTCAAAACCCAAATGGTTTAAAAATTTTCCTAACCTAGTACATAGTCAATGTCACCAACCAGAAATCAGTACACATCAGCATCCTGGGTAAGTAAAACTAACTATGGCTGGGTCAGATTGTCAGTTTTCTATGCAAGGCATCAGCATGATTCGCTCTTCAGATTCCAAGACAAGGAACGCATCTCTCATTCTACAGGAGAGGAGATACTGTTGACAGATCTCTTCTGTGAAGCTCAGAATATGCAAGTATTACTACTCCAACAAAAACAAAAGTCCAAATTACATTCCTGACAGTCAAGATCATAAAAGTGAGCTTCCTATGGTACTTCATCAGACAAGTACTTGGCTGCTACTCTCTATTTTTATCAATGTCTGATTGCAAACCAGGATTTCAGAGTTACTTATTATCCTGAGCAGTCACCTGAAAGGCTGACTCCTATAAGAGAGGGAAGTGAATTAACTCCTCACCTAGTGTACTTACCAAGCATTGGATCGGAGAAGAAAGTTGGAAGAAGGGAAACAGGTAGGCATTCTCTAACGATAAGTGCAGTGGAAAGGCCAGGAATAGATTGAGAAAGACAGGTGCCTTTTGGTAAGGTAGGAACAATATGGAAATGAAATCTAGCAGAAGGAAAAGGCAACAGAAGGAAGAGCTCCATGTCGGCTGCTGCTCCTAGAGAGAAAAAGGAAGAAATAGTAAAGGAAGAAAAAGAAAAAAAGGGGGTGCAGAGGAAGGGGAAATAAGGAATACAAGAAGCAAAGAGGAAACATAGACACAAGTATCCATTGCCATGAGGAAAGCATTCTAAGAAGCTTAAAGGATAACAACAGTCACAGAACATGAGAAGGGTTTGAGTATACGCTGAGTGTTCTACTGAAAAACCCATTGCTTCTGCTAATTTAAGAGCAGGCCAGCCCACCAAAATAGCACAAATCATCCTGGTTGATAACTCTGAATAGCTTCACCGCCTGGTTTTTGTTTGGTTTTGGGTTGGTGGTTTTTTTTATCATTAGTGGCAGACTCTGTCAAATCCAAATCCAAATCCCCCTATTTTATTTACAACTCAGTTTTACAAGGATAATTCTGTGGATAATTAAGCAGACTGCCTCTAAGGACATGCCACAGGAGCAGTAAATTTAATATGTATTGAAGGACAGATGGTATCTCTGAACACAGAGAAAAACACTGAAACATGCTCCCAAGTGCTGATGGAATTCAAGTAATGGATCAAGTTGAATAAACTTCCTCAAACCCTGAAATCAAGCAACCAGCCAAAAAATGTAAACTGAGACTATGCTCCTTTGAACTGTTATCAAAAGTTTTACTTTGAGAGCTTATGTTTCTAAACTTATAAAAGAAATGGTCTTCTGCAACACCAGACATTTTAAAGCAGCAACATTCTATGATCTGGATAAAAACCCCACAGAATCATAGAATAGTTAGGGTTGGAAAGGACCTTAAGATCATCTAGTTCCAACCCCCCTGTTACTTTCTTAGAAATCTCCGTGCTTAACTAGCTACTATCTTTTATGGTATTGCTTTTTTACACTTGTTAGCACTGGGAAGTTTTAACAGCTGTTACAGAAAGACAGAGCACACATGCACTGTTTTCTATTCACTTCACATAATTAACAAATATAAGTATTATTTTAGGACCAAATTCTGATCATGGCTGCTTTCCTGTCTCTCAATAAGTCTACAAAAAAAGGCTCGTAAAACTAGCTTTTAGGAGTTCAGCCTCAGTTTTTGTCTTGGATATACTTATTAGTCTGGTACTTTGATTTAAAGAAAAAATAAATAAAAGCTTTTTCACCTTATGAAAATGGAGGAATAATTGATTCTATGATTCTTTGAAAGCCAGTAAAGAACTACGTGTGGTAACCTTCCATGGCATTTTTGTGTAGGTACAGAGTTGTATCTTTTCACAAAGGGACAGGGAGGAGGCCAAGCAGAAACAGGAGATTCAGTAAAATACTAAGCCTTGAAGTAAGACTGCATAGCTGCGTACATGTAAAACTCATTTAATTGCTAAGCACAACAGGTGAGTCTCTGCTGCACTTACAAACCAGTATTTTCCCTCCAGATTTCACACATACAGATTATGTCCACTAAAGGTACCAGTCTTAACGGAGTAATATAATGTAAAATGAACCATGAGAAAGTATGTACTGCTTTACCACGACATTTTCACCTGCATAATAAACAATTAACTTAAAACAATGTAACTCATTAAAACACCGCATAGCACTTTCTGTTTCTGAAATGTTTTGTAAACAGGAACAGAAGTTCTCTATCAGCATCCACAAATTACTGCTGCTTTACTTTGAAGCATAGCTACAGTGTTGAATTGGCAACTCTCCTGGGTTTAAGTCAAAGAAGAATGTAGTTTGACACAGCAGTATTCACCAAAAGAAATAAACCAAAGGCAAGTAAATTAAGACAGCTACATGCTCATTCTGTACACACAGTAGTAATAGCCTACTTTGCCATTTTTGTGTGGTGGTTAGAAGGCATTAATTGGGAAGCTGAAATTTATGTCTCTGACAGGGTTGCATGGAACATAAACCTGCAACCAAAGTCCTTCAAAATTCACCTTAAATACTCAGATACTAGCCAAAATCCTCTTACATCGAGGAAGGCTGGGTTTCTAACACTACTTGGACACAGCAGTCCATCACATATGCTGTTACGTGAATACATACCATATTCCTGCCAACAAAGCTACGCTGACACAGCTAAGTAATGCTTAAATACTTCTCCCCTGTAAGAAATACCAATATATACATTTCTAGAGGACCGCATTTTTCAGGCAAAGTGTAAGTAGCAATAAAACCAATGCTGCTGCTCAGCAGGTCACCAAAAGCTGTAAAATTTCTAAGTAACTGCTCTCCGGTTCACCTGCACTCAGATACAGCTCACCCGAGACCCATATCCATCTAAAGCACACAATATAGTGCAAGAAGCAGCTACTAAATTATTTTCATCTCCGTGCTCAATGCGTGGCGCTAAGCCCTACTCACTGCACATAACCCTATATGTTAAATGAACACAATGGACACTTTTGACAGCCTTGCCACATCACCTGAAACAGTTCTGATCTTCGGACGTCGATAAGCTTCTTTAATAGGCTAGAGCAGGATTCCCATTCAACTTGGGCCAAAACCATAAAAATATTCTAAAATATTGAGCACAGCAGCAATCTTTCTTCTGATCTATCCCAAGCAGAGCAAAAAGCTGCTGAGAGAATGATCTGTTGTTGTAATGTGGTGAGGGAAGAGGAGGAAAACATGAGTGGGTTTGTTGGTTTTTTTCCCCTTACTACAAAAATGACTTGAATTATTTTGATAAAATATTCCAAGGTGATTCAGCATCTGGCAGACACTACATGAAAAGTTTTTCATCCAAAAGGTCAGTATCAGCAAAAATTGTCAGACATTCAGAATGGAACCACTCTCAAAACCTAACAGATATGTCAAGATACGCTTCTGCTGTACAAAGATGCTGTATTAAGGTTATGTACAAATCAGAACCTACTTTTTAAAGCAGTATCGATGAACAACACTTGAAAAAAATAAAACTCAACCACATGTAACATTCAAGTAAATAGCGCAGGAAAAAAAAAATTCAATACCCATGAATTGTTACTGAATTTACCTGCTTAATCAGTGCTGAGGTATTAAACAAACAACGACATAAACTAAGAGTTTGCCAGAACAAACAAAATGTATGGCTCTTGGCTTATTTCAAAGAAATAAGCATGCTACCATTTCCTTATTAAATGAAAAAATAGAAAATTAATCTGTATCAATGTTCTTTCCAAAACTCTTAGAAAATTATTTAAATATTTCCAAGCTGAACATAAGCCCTCACCTTCTGACAGATACAAAAACTTGATAGAGTACAACCCAGTCTCCATTAAATACAGGAACTGAATTTGTACTCCTAACTGCTATACCTATCTCTATCCCATTGTGCATCGTGAGACTTTGACTTCAGGTTTCAATATGTAATTATGAAATATTATTCTCTTTCAAGTATAACATGTCATTTTTTAACCTTAAACAGAAGTTGGGATGGGAGTAAAAATTTTGCTTGTGGATTTAGAACATTTTCTTTGATAAAGACAATTCACTCCAAGACATATTGTTCCCACAGGGTTTACCTTGCCCTCTGAGAATTAGCTTGACTTGATGTGGAGATATCATCAGGACCCGGCAAAGCACCACTGGCATCATCTCTCTTGAAACCTTCATTTCTTCTCACTAGCAAACCAAAAGACAAATTAATTGCTGACTGGAACACAACACACACAGTAATCCTGTCTAAAAATCAAGGATTTTTCAGTCAGGTGAGATTAACTTAAAAGGAATCCGATTCATGTGTTCAGCAAAACAGCATTACAGAATTAGACGAACTAGTGTTATAAAGTTGATTGCCGTTTCCCACGTGATCTTACAGTCTCCCCCAGCAAAGATAGCTGCACTACACAAGCCCTTTGAAGAATACTAAGGAAAGCCTAGAAGAAACCACAACTAAAGGAAAACCCCACACAACTGCACAGACACCTTTTCAAGGTAACACACCTCTTTGTCAGCCATGAGTGGAGAAGCATACATGGCAGAGACATGATACAAAACCACTCCAGAACAGAAATAGAGCATCTAGTAATTATGCATCCAGTTCACAAGAATGGAGTTCAGAAACCAGTATACATATATTCCTGAAGTCCTGAGTTTCTCCTGGAATCTGACTCCTCCTTATAAATATACATTTGTTTTTTCTTCTTCTTTTGGCAATATACTACCCTGCTCTTCTTTTTGTTAACAGTTATCTTCATTGATGTTATGTCTTCCTGTAGCAGCATCTGAGATGCTACACTTACGAGCCTGATTTTGCTAACCACTTCCATCTCTCACTGTGCCTTCAATTAACAGAGCTAGCAGGAAAGCTCTTATAGAACACTTACAGTTACAATGATTCAGTAGTTCTTTCTGACAGTCATTTCACCGAGTCCAGCAATACTATTACTATTAGTCAGAAAGCAGCTCTCTCATACCTGTACAAACTTAGGAGAAGTTGACTTTGCAGTAGAACACAAACAGCCTGTTATAAATGTAATCAAAATGAAGGAAATTGCTTTACAGGAGCCTTGCTACTTATTATTGCTCCATAGGCTTCCGGTTTAGTAAGTAGGAGGATGTACAAAGATACGGAAGGTTGAGAGCAGTGAGCAACCCAGGAAGGCTGTGTTGAAACTCCATGCATACAGAATATGGTGCAGATATACTCTAACTTCCTAAATATGGCTTTCTTCCCTCATTTTCAACAAATGGTTTGTCTCTATCACTTAGCATTTTTCAAAGCTGATTGTTTCATCAGCTATGCTCTCCTCTTGACTTCTTTGCACCATTCTACCACTTATTTCAAAAAATGCTCCAAGCATTTCCTTCCATGCTGTGCTGCCACTGTGTAAAGAAAACCCTTCCTGCCATTTATCAGCAAACAACCCTTCACACTACCTCTTGTTTTTCCAAGCCACTGATTTCACACTACTTAAATTTACCATACAGCCTGTACTATGTACTACTTTTGCATTACACTGAAATCCTTAGCCTGTAAATTATCAACCATTTAACCCTCACGGTAAAACCAACTGATACAAAAAATAATTAAACTATGTATGTCCCATATAAAGCTTTTGCAATTTACTGTTATTGTACATTAACAACTTGATCATTATTGCATTTCTGAAGACAGCACGTTACTTAAAACAAGCGCTCCAGTAAAAAAGTTAACAATCTCCATCTTTTCCTACCAAGTCCCCTTCCAGAACGCTAAATATTAAGTACATTTCTGAACAGACTACCAACTATGCTGAACTGTACACAATGCTGTAATTACACAAGATCATCTTACAACTTTGCATAAGTGGTGATTTTGAAGCCTCTTCCTAAAGATTTAACGTCATACTTCTGGCGCCTATTTTTCAATTTGAACTTTTTTCTTTAGGATTTTTGTTGTTTGTTTTGGTCTTTGCTTTTATTTATTATTTTTTAACCACAGTTCTTACCTTGCCTGAAATCTGGTTCTGAAGAAATAACAGATGGACTTTCACTCGAAGTACTATAAACATCGCTGTGGTAAGATTTGTACCTTCTCAAAGGCTCTGAAAGTTTCAATCGGAAGAGTAAGAGAGCAACAGTTCTAATGCAAAAATCAAACACAAATTAACATTTGAGGTTTTTGAAATCTTTTCAAAACATTTTCAAATGTAAAACATCTGTGGCCATGGAGTTTCAAAGCAGAATACTCAGTGGATGCTGTGCAGTCACATTCTGTCTCCATCGCCTGAGGCTCTGTGGTCTGCCTGGCCTCTCTTGGCTATCCCAACAGAGCCACCTCCTCTGAAATTCACTTTCATCATCACTTCCAAGTTAAAACTAATATTTAAAAAACCCCAACGAAATCCACGAGAAAAACCAATCCCTCCTGCAAACAAAACTGATGAAAACACTTGGTGCACACGTCTTGTGTGTAGAAAGCAACATGCACAAAATATGGTTAACAATCAATTAATAAGCCCCTACAGGATATTTAATTAACCAGAACAGCTAAATGCATGTGATGAGAAGTCAATACAGCAGTCTTAATTCCTACCCTCAGTGGACTCTTTAAATAACATGCTGGAACAAAGGATGCCACAGAAGGGGTACATACTGGACATTTGCAACAATCTTCCAAAACTTTCCTGTGCACAAGCCAACCAACCAATCAACTAGAGTGCGTAAAAGCAGAAAGCAAAAGAAGCCCCAAAAAACAAAACACAGTTTGGCATTACCAATGCTTCACTGTCTCAGAGAGAAATTCAGCTGTGTCTATTAGGAGAATGACTAGCTGCTGGGGTGACCTGAAGGAGGAAACCTCAAACCTCCAAAAGAAATAACATCTTTTAGTACCTAAGTGATGGATGACAACAATCACTCAGGCTCATGCAGCGCTGTTATTTCAACCTGTTAAGCTCAGTAAGCATGCAACATTGGGCTGAAAGTTTAGGGGGGAAAAAAAGCTGGGTTTCTTTTTTGTTTTAATTTTAAATATTATTATTTCTTGAGATAACATCTAAGAAAAAAGAAAAAAAACCACCACAAAACCACCCAAAAGATAAAAGACATCATACCCCCCATATGAAGATATGCTGAGAAAGTTGGGGCTGTTCAGCCTGGAGAAGAGAAGGCTGCATGGAGACCTCAGAGCAGCCTTCCAGTATCTGA
>JARCZZ010009351.1:0-18853 GCA_030323915.1 Brotogeris chrysoptera
ATTGGTGGTAGCAGTAGTGATTTGTGTTATACCTTAGTTACTAAACTGTTCTTATCTCAACCTGTGCGAGTTGAATTATTTTAATTCTCCTCCCCTTCTTTCCCCCCAGGACTGGGGGAAGAAATACAGGGGAGTGAGTGAGTGAGAAAACTGCATGGGTGGGGGTCTTAAACCATGACAAAACCTCAAACTCTTCTAACCTTATGTGTATTGGAGAATGACCTGCTTTGCTGTGTAATGGCTCCATCGGCTTGAATCAACCCATGACAGGATTCAGGTAGTGGGAACTGGCCAGGCTTGTGTCTCTAGTAAAAATGATCAGTGAAAACAGGGGAAAAAAAAAAAAGAAAAAAGATGAAGAAACCATTGACACAACTTTACACTAATTACCCTCAGTTCCTCAGGTTTGCTTCTAAGTGAATTACAGCTTAGCCTAATCCTGAAAACATTACAAAATCCACAAATTTATTATCATAACTGTTGCAAACAAAATGGTTGTCCATGCTTAATGCTCCACAACACACATATTGTAATGTTTGTAAATGTACTGATGGGATTGCCTGGAGAACACCTGTCAGCCCCTTTAAGGCACCTCCTTATTTTCTATGTGCCTTAGCATAGTTTCCTGGAGGAACTGCTCCATGATTTCATCATGCATCGAGGTAAGGCTGGCTGTCCTGTAGTTCTCTGGGTCTTCCTTTATTCCCCATTTTAAAAATGGGGGTTATACTTCTTTTCCAGTCAACAGGAACTTCACCAGACTGCCACAAGTTCTCAAATATGATGGATAATGGCTTGGCCATTTCATCTGCCAGTTCCCTCAGGACCCACGGACACATCTCATCAGGTCCTATGGACTTGTGCACCTTCTTAGATGGTCTCAAATCTGATCTTCACATAATTTGTATCTTAGGGCTACTGCACAAAATTATCAAATAGAAGTGAATGGAATCTCTAGGTAAGAAGCTGCACACTGAATAGAACACTTATTGTAGCCTCCCAGCACAGCCAGATTAACAGCAACTTGTTATCGATAAGTTCAGACAAAGTAAGTATACTGGTTTCATCACAGCAGTCTTCCCAGAATCTACTGAATCTACTGGCCGCTCAGAGGGAGCACAACTTTATCAATGAACTTCGAAACTGCTAATTTCCCTCTCTACTCCCCACATCTTATGCTACTTGATATGGAACTGGTGTTTTAACAGTATGCTGTGTCAAAAAATCACATCAAATTTTCCCAGGATTGGAAGTCTTATCTGAGAAAAGACATCCAAGCCAAAAAGCCCACAGGCAAGCTTCTAATTCTGTAAGCCACGGCTCTATGATACAAGTTGCAATACACATGAAGATAAAAAAAGGCTTAATCTCTCATTTTATTATATGCAAGAAGGAAACACCAACAGTATACTATGATTTGTTCAGCCAGCCTGCATCTACTCCCATTTCCTACACAGTTTTCCCCTCATTATTAACTGCTCTTACAAGATGTTCTAGTTAATTTTCTAGGGGTAGACACAATCTAACACCACGCATCCTGTTACAGAACTGGAAGCAAAACTGCAAAGCTGTGCTTCCCACTGACAACACTACTTAATGCTGTTGCCAGGTAAACACACCATCAGTACTAGAAAGTCCAACACTATTGTACAGTGGAGATGTTCTTTAAAATAGAGTGCTGGAAATTACATGCCATCATGACTAGCTTGTAATAGCTGCTTTGGAAAAATGACCTACATTTGAAGTACCATGTTTAATCTACTCACAACAGATCATTTAGATCCATTAAAAGACTGGAATGAAGACAACTGTGTATTGAAGAGTGGAAGCTCACCCTTTTAGCACCAGAAAGCGTTTAAGCTGCCTTGATATTTCAGCAATACACAGACAGTAAGGACTTCACTTTTGGAAGCCTCTTTATTAAAAGAAAGAAAGAAAGAAACAAACCCTAACAAAACCATGAATTTTTCTTACTAATTAAAACTTATCCCATTTTTTACATACTTTAACATAGTCTGATATCCTACCTGGAAAGTACTGTAGAGCATCTGTCTACACTGGCCTTGGACTGTGGTTGTCTGTAGTAATCCGCTGCATGCTGCTATCCATTGAGTTACTCCAGTCTGGCAGCTCTGGAACACAGATCAGCAATGAAGAAAAGGACCCTAATACCCAGAAAACATTGAACTGTCCTCCTGCTTCCACAAGTTATATTAATTTATACCACAGCCCTCAGATGAAACTCCCAACTTGTGCTTGAAAGAAGCAAAAATTCTGATTTTAAAAGAATCTTGTCTTGCAATACAAGTACACAACCCAAGTTTGATGGCAAAGCCAGAGCAGTCAAAGGAAAAGGTGGGCTGACACAGCATAACAATACACCACAAATTTTATATATATGGAATAAATTCAAATGCTTAAGAAGCATTCTTCAATTGACTGAGTGGTCTCTAAAAAGCCCTAATCCAACTTAGCTTTTATGCATCTTTGTCTTACTCTTCTCAGGCACAGCTATGAATTTCAATATTTCAAAAGCATATATTGTCCCAATAAATGTCAGTGAAGATAATTATTTTCTGCAATGAAAATGTCAGATCATATGGAAAAGAGGCAGGGTTTTCTTTGCCTGCACTGCCTTTGCACCTTTAATTTTGAGCAGTATTCAAGCTAGTACAATTTTGCCTCCATCATACATATTCTACATTAACACTGGAAATAATGTATACATTATCAGAATGGATATGCTTCTTTCTACTAAAACCAGCTTCATTTTCAACTGGCCACAAAGATGATAAAAGAGACTGAAGCATCCAATATAAAATTTAGCTTTGAGAAGACTTCAATGAAATCTCATCAATTTGTATAAATACCTCAAACTCTTACTGGTGCCAGTGAAAGCATGACTATGAGACTAGCAGATGTGTCCAAAGATTAGGTGGAACCGATACAAAACCAACCTGAGTTCCTGTTCCCTCCTTCCTGTACCTGCAGAGTCACTGCCATCACCTCAACACTTCACAGGGGGCATTTGTAATCCATTTAAGGAATTGAATTAGGCTTTTAATAACTGTGAAAGGACAGATGCCCTGCCACAACAAATGCGATTAGTGTTCATTACTACTACCTTTCCACTTCTGCTGTAGCGATACTAAGCTTCTGCTCTTTCTCCATAACACTACTACCCAGTAAATGAAATTATGAAAATGATATATTTCTATCCAAAAAAGACATTTCATCTGCGTACCACAATGTACTTCTTGAGGTCATCCAGTGCTCTGATATAACCAGCTTAACAAACACTTGAGTGAGAAAGAAAATACAGCATTTTTTATAAATAATTACTACAAGGTTCCAAGGCATGTGACAATTTTCTGAAGCTTTTTCTCTGTAACATGAAGGAAAACATGCCCAGGTTGCATTATGTGTTAAGTTTGAATATGTGGAGTTTACAGCTGTTGAAAAGCACTACTGCAACAAAACTGGACAGAGACATACAAAAATATAAAATAAGCATATTCACATTTAAAAGGCGAGGTGTGATAAACAAGTAAGTAATAAAGAAAAGACAACAGCAGAAGGTACTGAGCATAACCTGAATGTGATTACTCAGGAATAGCCCACACAGTGCAAACACCTCCTGCAGCCAGCTGCCTTGTCAAGATACAGATGAAAGGTTATCACTGTGGTCTTCTAAATCCTCCTGGCAACCATTAAGAAAGCCTCAGGTACCAGTAAAGCTACTCATCAACATCTCTTCGTAGGTAAGGAACAGCTTTAATGATAGCACTTTAATGGTAACAACAGTAAGGACTAGTAGAGCTGAAACGTTTGGACAATAATCATGAGTGCATCATATGCTGCAAGCTCCTGAGGACTTAGTTTGCCAGATGAATGGCAGAAGCAGCTGGGAGAGGAGTTACCCAGGGACTGGTAAGCCTAAAAGCCAAGTCCTTCACCTTCTGCAAGCAGGTTCTCATTGCAAACTGCACCCCGGAGGTACAGCTCTGCAGACAGCTGAACCCATCTGTGCTGCCACAGTTCTGCTGCTCCAGTATTTGGAGCATAGTGGACAAGAAAAACGCTGGAGGAGACAATGGCAGGTAACAGAGCAAAGACATGAGCAAGAAGAAAGAGTCAGAACAGGAGCAGAAAGCAGGAATTCCAGCTCACTGCATCTGGGTTGCTCTCAGGCAGGTTTGCTCTCAGTTGCCTTCAGGCTGAGAGCCAAAGGACAGGACACAGCATGCCTGTAAAACCCACACCCCGAGACATCAGTTCCAAGACCTCAGTGAGTTGATGTCCTAAGTGGGCACTGACTAAAGGCCTTTCATCTTCCTGACAGATCTGTATCCACCAAGCCAGCCAAGTATTTGTGTTGTGATGGAATATCAGGCCCAGGCAGAAACTTCTCCTTTCTAGGCTATATGCTTATAAGTGGTACTCAGCTACAAAGACCTGAAGGGCTAATAGAAAGGACAAAATGCACACAAACGCATGAAAAAGGAGTTGTGTGATTAATAATCCGCTCTCAAAAGAACCCAATCTCTTCCACTTGGCACAGAAATCACAATCTTTGTATTAACCTTGCTATCAAACACCTCTGATGTCGGAGGGGAATCTCTTAATGGCAACCCGCACCCCACAGGACACACGGGCAACAAGAGAAGTGCCAGACTGAAGAAAAACCCAAAATCTCAAGCCCCGGTGAGTACTAACGCCCTTCACGATTCTTACATAAACTCTGAAGGACAAGCTGGCCCCCCTGTTCCACCACAGAGCGGAGGAAAGAGCCGCTAGTGCCGCCCTCCCCCCCCAACACACACACAGCGGGTGCCCTCACTCCGCCGGGCAGCCTCGTCCTTAGCGCGCCGGCTGGGACAGGGCAGGGGCGGCCCGCGGGCACGGCGGGACCGCGCGGAGCAGCGCCGGGGGCTGCAGGAGCGGTGGCGGTGGGACCCCGCGCAGGGACGCGCCCGCAGCTCATCCTCGCGGCGGACGAGGCAACCCCGGCCGGCGGCACTCACCACGGCCCGCACCAGCGCCGCCATGGAGCCTCCCGCCGCTTCCGCCGGAGCGGCCCCTTCCGCCCGCCGGCTGCGCATGCGCGGGGCGGGACTGAGGGGAGTGGGGCTGTGAGGAGGGAGGTGGAGGGCGGTTGAGGTGGTGTTGGGCTGATTGGGCATGGGCAGGAGCTTGGTTCGGGGCCGGGAAAGGTGACGGACCAGTGCTGCCCGCCATGGCCAGGCCTCTCTTCAGAGGTTAGACCCATAAGAATCTGTGGCAGCAGGGAGGGCAGCGGGGGGTTCCCCTGGTTCTGACCTGGCCATTCTGGTTGCCCCAAGCAGATGGCATTGGTGTGAGCCTCCATAGGTGCCACCATGGGGATTTCGCAGCAGTGGCATCAGGAGAACATGGCAGAGCCTCTCGTGCTGGTGCCCCACAGGCTCTAGAGTCGGTACCCTGCTGCCAGGAGCAATCCCAGCTGCTGCTGCTGCATATTCCCTGCTCGTTCCTTCTGCTGGCACCTGCTTTCATGAGGTCACAGAATGAACCTGACCAGCAACCCAGCAGATTATAAGGAGCTGGCTTGTTTTGCCGTGTTAGTCTTAATCTGGATCACATCCACATCACCTCACAAATGTTAGTGCTGGTACGCAGAAGGCCGGTGCAGATGTGAGCAAGAGCAGCTGGGGAAGAGAGCAGAACTGCTCTGCTGGCTTAAAGGGCTTGGGGAGCTATAATATTCTACTCCTCTCTTTCCCACCATATTTACTGGGATGTCAGCTTCCCAAGAGGGCAGTAGCAGCTGCTTTAATGGCCGTGAAACTCCAACAGTAGTCCTTAGAAGTCTTTCATCTGTTCTTAAATATCAGGCCTCAGGGGCCAATGGAATCATCTGCTTGGACTTCTTTTCCACAGGCACCCCTGAGCCCTGTGCTTGCAGTCAGTCTTTTCCGAGATGTTCTGACTCACCACAGCTATCTGCCAAAATAGGTTTAACTGAAAACCTGATGTGTTTAAGTGAACAAGTTGTTCTGATGCGGGGCTAGATGCTGAGCAGCACAGGGAACTGTACATCTCTGTCAGGGACATGCTACATTTCATTTCATTCTTGAGCCTGCAGCTAGTTCTAGGGAGGAAAGTTAAAGCTAACTCTGCTTCTTTCTGTTTGCTTGGCTGTCCTCTGTGTATCAGACTCAAAGCAATAATAAATGCCGTTGTTAAAAGCAAATCTTTTGTGAGAAGGCGATGGAGGAGAATGATTGCACCTTTCTGAAGCCTCCTCTTTGCTATTAATGAATTGAAGTCATGAAGTGTATATTTACACACAAAAAAGACTTCCGTTGGTAGCAGAAGGAGCCTCATGGAGGTATGCAACAGTCTGTCTACCACAGTGGATGCTTTCTAACTCAGGGCTGTGTATATGATAAGTATGCTGAGTGCCAGTTTCTGACACTCACCTGGGTTTGGGTCACCTAATCCTCCACAGGAGGATTTTGACACCTTTCAGTTGGAGAAAAAGACTCTTACCTATGACTCCTCTGCCTCCATGGGAATGGTGTTTCATCCTTCTGATCATGGCCTCCTCTGGCCTCACTCCAACAGCTCCATGTCCCTCCTGTGCTGCTGCCTCTGAGCTGGATCAGAACTGCAGGGGGCTCTCCCCAGAGCGCAGCAGAGAGGTAGGATCCCCTCCCTGGGCTGCTGCTCACGCTCTGGGGGTGCAGCCGGCATACGGTGGGTGGGGGTCTGGGGCTCAAGTGCACACTGAAGCTGGGTCATGGGGAGCTTCTTATGAATCAACACCCGAAAGTCCTTCTTCTCAGGGCTGCTCCATCCAGTCTCTGAGCAGCCTGTAGTTGTGCTTAGTATTGCCCTGTCCCAGGTGCAGGACTTGAACTCCATTAAGTGCCACCAGGAAGAGAGGCATAGGCCCCTCTATCATAATTATGATGACCACCCTCAGTATGAAAAATTCAGATTAAAATCCCTAAATCTTAATCAGGGCAAAACTTGAAGATCGATAGTATTGCACAAAAGTACCCCAGCCTAGGTCACTGGCTGTTCTCCATGGGGAGAGTGGGACAAAGGCTCTGTATTTTGCCCGCAATTCCATGCTGGTCTCAGAATGCCACCATGCCAAATCTGTGTATTTATCTACCCTGAAAATGCAGTTTTGAGAAACTCATTTGTACATGACAATGTGTTGTGGAAATGTTCCAGGTGGGCTATGATACATCATTTGCTGTGTTCTAGGCTATGGTAAAGACTGGGACTTGCTTCTGGGTTGTTACATTATTCCTTGAAGGGCATAATTAGTTACAGACATCTGAAAATCCTGTAGGTGTGCAGCTAAAAAGATCATCTAGACCATTCTCCACTTCCAGTACTAAACATACTGAGACCCTTCTGGTGCATGTTTCCCTGACCTGCACCTAAACATTTTGGTAAGGGGATTGCCAGCTTCCATTTGAAGCTTGTTCCAATCTTTCACTGTGAAAATTTTCTCATACTTAACATAAAGATGCTCAGTGTGAGTCCCATTCTTCTCCCTTTGATGTCAAGTTCCTAAAGGTACTAGGAAAGAGCAGAGTATGGCTAATACTTTAAGAAATCAGCCTTAGGCTGTTTGCTGTGAGAAGCATTGTAGAGATGAGGAGAAATTTGGCTGGATGTTGGGGGTTGGAACTAGATGATCTTAAGGTCCTTTCCAACCCTAACTAGTCTATGATTCTATGATTCTATGTTCTGGAGATGAGGTTTCATATCACAGCTCTGCAAGATTTTTCTCACGTAACTTTCATCATATTACTTGCTTTTTCGCCCAGTTAATGGACATACACACATTTCCTCAGAATAAAAAAAGAATTAAACAGTTTTGATTGTTTTGAATTTTTTTAAGTAGCTTTTTGTAGTGCCATCAGAAATAAGAAGCACAAGTGGGCACATGGAGACTGTTGTCAAAAATAGGAGACATGGTATGGTGAGCCAGCAATCCAGCTCCTGTGTCCCCTTTTGCTTATCTCTGCCTTGAGGAACACTTATGTCTTTCAGATGAGCAATTAAGTACTGAAAAGACAAAGGGCTGCACCCAAGAATTTAGCACAGTGAGGACTGCTTGATCTGTCAAACTGGAACCTCCAGGTTAAATCTTTCCTGAATTTTGCACTGTTCAGACTTCAAAGGCAGCACCTCTATGACCTCCTCTGGTATTTTTTACTTGCCACATTTCCTCCTCTCCAGCAGTGATGATGTTCTGTGCAGACCACTCTGCAGTCAGACTTTCTGTGTGTAACTCACCAGGAAACACATTTTCTCTGTGTGTGTTTTAATCTGTGTATTTCTGACCACTTTCAAAAGACTTCCCATCCACTGCACAGAGGTCCTTGGCTATTGTGGTCCTGGGATTGCATATGCGTTTAACCTCTCCCAAGCTGGCTCAATAATCATTACTACACTTCTAGTTCTTTTTTTGACTTAATTAACAAGGAATGATAACTACTTTTAAAACAAAGGCATTTACAAATATTTGATGTTCCTGTCTTTGTAATTTCCTATCTCACATAATTTTACTTCAGATATTATCACAGAACATGCTTTTCCCATTTTCACACAGAAAAGTGCACTGATCATTTTAATGTTGGCCTGTGGGTTTATATTTTTAAATGTACCTATGCAGGTTAATTAACCATTTTGAAATACTCTAAATATATAAAACCCCATAACAACTCATATTTTTCTCAGTTGCACGAAGAATCAAAATTCAATTTGATAACGCAACTGTTAGCCCAACATCTGCTGGGGAGAGCTCCCTCCTTCTGAGAAACAAACATACTTTAGACTATAGCAAAAGTACAGATCTTTTAACTTCAGTCTTTCCTCTGCTTATTCTAGAATTCCTGTCCAAGTGCAGATTGAAAATCATATGAATTTTCCTTCTTAACCACCTGCTCCTGCTTCTGCAAAAGAAAAGTCAAAAGAAATCTCATGATCGTATGGGGAAACAGGATCTCTCCATGTTACCTGGGACAAGCAGGGCTGGGGCGCTCCTGAGAACAAGAGGAAAAATAGACCATATGGGTATTCCAGGACACTCTGGAGATCATGATAAAGAGAATCCCAATTGCAAATGCTCAGCTCAGGTCCAGCAGATCTTGTTAACTCTGGTTCAGTGCCAGTGCTGCAAGACTGCCAGCTGGCCCCTGCAGCTATTTGAGTGTCTTTGCAGCAGACTTTCCTGGTGCTCCAGCTTCTGAAAGGGCCTTGTATGTACCCAGAGAGCCAGTGCAGATCTTGCACTACATCCTGTCTAATGCTCCCTTTTAGAACTTGAAGCACAGATTAGTGATATCAGACCCTTGGAACCCTGGCACATGTGGATTGACTTCTTCCAGAAGGATATCCCTGCACTGCTTTTACCAGAACTCTGAGTTCCAGAAATGCAGTGAGGGGCCATCTGACCACATGGGGAAACTCGAGTTTCGCTGGATTTCTAGCTCTGGCTGGGTGCTGAAGGCAAATGGCATTTTTAAGGTTGAACTGGTAGCTTATATATATACTTCATTTTCACAGAATTTTTCTCCTTTGCATACAGAGTGAATTTGAACACTTTGAGACCAAGTCCAGCCTTAGGGTGACATAACAAGCTGGAAAAGGACTTCTAATGGAAGCTGATTGTATTTTTAGCAGCTTACAGATGGTTTGTCTCTCCATAAAGCTGAATACTCAGTTTGGGGGGTCAGTGTGCACACATTTGCTCCTGTGGTTCCCCAGAATAAATGCTATTTAAAAATATGAAAATAAGGTAATTTTTCAATACAAGTACAATCCTTACAATGCATTATGGACCTTGAAAGATTTGGCAAATATGGAGATCAATTCTCTGATCTGGAATTCCTTGGCTAGGGGTGCAAAATGGTCCTTGCTCTAGTCTCCAGGAGGGAGTTTCCCCTCTCCTGCACCAGTGCCGTAGGAGTAAAAGCAGACATGAAGCAGAACAGGCTCCTTAGTGCCACACCTCACTGAGTTTGGTGAAACCTAGCAAGCAAAGCCTGAACTCCGTGACTGAACTGTTCAGGGGAAGTAGAAACAGGACCTGATTACTTTTTCTGAGCTTCTATATCCTACTGGCTGCTGCTACTGTTAACTACGATAAACTCCTATTTGTTCACTTGAGCTTGCCATCAGTGCCCAGTGTTTGCTGGGGCAAGCCCAGGACGTTTCCCTCCACACCTGTCAAACCTGGAGTGTGCTTTGGCACCCTGCCACTGCAGGGTCCCAGCGCCTGGAGCAGACCGCTTCAGAAACAAGACATCCCAGTGCTTAAGCCGCCTCTGCTTCATGAGCTTTTCTCCCCATCTGTATGCTGTCTGAAGAAGAAAGTGTTTGCTGGTCAGAGAGGTTTTCCACTTGCGCCTCCTTCAGCTTTCCATTACCGCTAAGAGGTTATATGGGGTGCAGTGCTATACACTGTACTGTACTATATGCAGAGGTGTTCAGACTTAATTTATTCCCTTCTCCTGGATAAAGATTATTGCAGCTGTGTGTTTTGGAAAACTATCAATGAAGGGAGTTCAGCTCATACAACACACTTTCAATAGGGTACTGTACTCTGTATTTCCAGGTTCTGTTTTAATTACACTTGCATATTACCTCGGAGGAAGCTGAAATCTGGAAAATGTTTTCTCATATACCATGTCTTAAACCTTCCTGACCTTCTGTTTTATACCAAGTGCATTTATGTTTGTGATGAAAACCATATAATATGGGGCGAGCTCTGGCTATCGGGATAATCTGCCAGCGGCATGCTGTCAGTCCCTCCTAGCAAGGACTGAACAATTTTCACTAAGAAACATCCCCATCATTCCTCACCCCACCACCTTCCAGCAGTCATTCCCTCTTCTTTCCCTTCACATGGCTCCCAACAAGAGCCACAGGAGTTGGCCATATACTAGGATGGGGTCGAGTAGTGTCCCTCTACTGTGGCAGCAAGAGGCTCCTACTGCTCTGAAGAATCCTTGAGGGATCTACAGGACGGCTCATGCAATGTCAATGTATTGCCCCCATCCTGAAAATAACAAGTAAGAGGCCCAGCCTCATTTAGAGGAGCTGTGTCCAGCTGTGCACTCCCAACAGCTTTTCAGAGATTGGGGAGCAGAAGCAGCCCTGAAGTCCTCAATGAGCCTCACACCACTCATGCTGGGCCAGGGAAGTGAGCGCTGCTGTGGAGCTTCCATATATTTGCACTGGAGACCACTGGAAAAATCAGCCCAATGTCCAGAATTAAAACCTCAAGACAGCCAGCAGTGTGCAGGGAGAGCAGGGCACCATGGAGAACTTCTGCATGCCATGTACCCTTCGGCCAGGAATAAGTGGTTACAAGCAGGTTATAGAGGTGCTCTATGGACTCACAGTCAGAGGAGCAAACCTGCTTTAGTGATCAAAAAGGATGTGCTTCTTGGGGCTGACAGCAGAACAAAATCTGTATGAGTCAGGCATCTGCTCCAGAGCAGCTTTCAAGTAACCCTTAAATCCATGCCAAAGAGAGCACATCTTGATCTTCACATCCTCTGGGTGCCTGGAGAATGTCCTAAGAGAAAAGGTTTTAGTGAATATGTGTGAGCAGCAGGGGGTCTGTCAGTCCTTTGCCCAGCTCTCAAAGCCCAGCACTTCTACATTCCAGAGGTACAGACTGCTGTCAGCGTCTTTCCTTTATTTCTTCTTGAAGAGCTCTCTCCTGCTGGAGGCACAGGCAGGTGGTCAGTCCTCCAGCGTGGCACACACATCTCTGCTCCTCAGTCTGACAGGGCTCATGAGGTTGCACCTCTACTTGTCTCAATGCCTCACCCTAAAAGGCAAAGTAACTTCTGCTTCATAATGAGCAACAGGAATGGTCTAAATCTTGTCAAGCAGGAACCTTTCAGCGGGACTGAGCTGCTTTTTAACTCAGCTGTAAACAAGGATTTTCAACTATGAGGCAAGAATTTATAAAATTGAAAGTTTTCATTAGAAAGCAGTGAATATGGAAAAGCAGTGCTGGTCATTATAGAAGGCTGAGTTTGAGCTCCTAATGTGATGCTGTGGCTGAGAGGGAAAGCAAACCCTGAACTATAATGAAGGTTAAAATCTACAAGTACAGAGTTAGTAGTGTCTCTGTGGCATTGATGAATCTGTTACTGCAACATTAAATGAGTTCTGCTGTTCATGCTACAACAAATATTCAGAGAAGTGAGAGTGTAAAGAAAAAAAACACAAGAAGAAGAAAAAATCTGTTAAGGTGTACAGCAAAAGCACAACCAATGATCCACCTCCTCCATAGAAAAGAAAGGAAAAAAAAATCATCACAGTCTCTGCAGGTAGAACAATGCCCATGGGAGAAGTTCTTTCATGTAGCAGACAAAGAAGCCAATTCACTGATTCAAAGTGGAAACTGGACAGTAGGTAGAAATAGCTGCTTATTAAAAAATGAAGTGCTAATATTCACAGAATTAGCTTAGAGCTGAATGTGGTGAGCTTTTAAAACTTTCGGTCTTTAAATCAATCCTGGATTTCTCCTTCCAAATACATCAGACCCAGCTATTACATAGCGTCATTTAATTCCAAGGGACTTTAAAAATAGGTTTCCTTTTAAAAAAAACAGGTGGGAAAAGAGAGACCGCATCAGAAAGCCATGCTTCTCTCCAGGACAGTGGCCAAAGCCCTGGTAAGTCCTGCTCGATGGGTTAAGCCAGGAGGTCCCACTGTGCTAGTCCCCTGCAAGTTTTGGGCTTCCTACAGGACATGAGAATGGTTTTGCAAGTCAGACCATGGGTCTATCTAGACCAGTTCCTATAGGCAACATCAGATCCCTAAAAAGAAAACGACACGACAAATGTGCAGTGAGGTTTTCCTGGCACAGCTTCTCAGCTTCCAGCTACCGGTGGCTCAGAAGGTCCCATGGACTCAAGAGCAGCAGCTTTTCTTCCATTCCAGGATTTTTCTTCCATGAACTTACTGGGTTTTTTAAACATATGTAGACTTTTAGCATCCAAAGCAGGATGTGGTCAGGAGTTCTGCAGCTGGGCCATACTGTGGGAATCGGTACCATTCTGCTTCTTTCAGACCTGTCCTGAACTGGTTCCATTTGGTGCATTGTGATTCTTTGTTAGGGAGAAAACTTGCTCCCATTTCACATTCTTAGCTCTCATCACTTTTCCTTCTTGCTCCAGTCACCTTTCACTGAAGGACTGCAGTCTAATTACTCCTCTCACAGAAGCTGTTTCATACTTCAAGTTGTTCTCATTGCCCTTCTCCAAAGGTATCACAAAGTGTCCAACAGTGGTGTAAATCCCTGGAGTGCCTGTGTATTGCTTTCTCATTTGTTCTCCATTTCTCTCCCAGTCATTCCTAAAGTCGTGTTTGCTGCCTTGATTGCTGTAAAAACTGAGCTGACATTTCAGGAACTCCAAGGTATAATGTTTTACCTAGGGTAAGCAGGGCTCATCAGGCTAAATGCTCTTAATTGTTCTTCCTGCCCTTAGTGCCTATGAATTCAACTCCATCCTTCAATCACAGTATAAGATTTGGTCAGTATCAACAGTCCCATAATTTGCTTATAATTGCCAGGTCAGCACAGTGACCCTTTATAGTACTGAATTAAATTCCTTTTCTCCCGAGTCTCTCAAACCTCTGGAATTTCCCCAGAATTCCAAGATTTATTAAAAATCAGTAGGCTTATTGGTGCAGGTTAAATGTTTTAAAACTCCAACGCCAGCACATGCTCCTCATCACTTTCTTATCTTACTGGCATGGGGAATATTTCATTACTGTTGCAAGAAGTGAATTATTTCTTATGGCTTTTTCTCTTACCAAAAAACATGAGAATGTTTTGGGAGACAGACAGCTCCACTGTGCTTTGAGATAAATAGCAGGTAATTTTTCTTAGAACTCCATCGAATCAATCTGCTTTTAAAGTTTCTATGCCTCAGAAAGCTTCCAGCTTACATTTTCTGGAACTCATTGATCGAATGCTATTCACACAACATTATTCCATAGAAAAAAAAATTAAGTCATCAATAAACTTGTCCCATTTCTCTGAAATAGCATACATCTGAGATTCATTTTCCATCACCACACCAAGTGGGCTTAAATTCCAGTATAGATGCTATGAAGTGAAAATGCGCAGACTATAGGCACTAGATGTTCGAACATCTCAGCCTTGACTGAGCTTGGGCACCAGGCTATAGTACAGGGATCTGTAAAAATACTGTGACATGTATCACCACTGCTGCCAGTGATACCTTGCAAACACATTTATGTGCTAGAGTACCTATTTGGATGCATGCCTAGAGCTCAAGTATCAGCCATGCAGCCAACGATTGCTCAACTCCTTTCTTTCCCTCCTCTCTCCCTCCTCACACTTGGTATTTCTTGCCTGTAGGATTCATCCAGCAGCTGTCCTCACATGTACCTAAAATATCAGGCTGCCTGCAATACAGCTGTTGGCCGAAGGAACTGGCATAAAAGGTTAAATGTGGAAGCATTTAGCACAAGTCCTTCCTCTGTGTCATTTAGATTAGAAATCTAGGTCAGATCACTTATACCCCAAAGGGTGCGCTCTCTGCAAGGTGTGTTTGCCCTCCTTTGCACACTATCTAGCTTCACGTTGGAGTGGCAGGAATGGAGCATTCCCAAGTAGCAGCCTAAACACAGTGCTCAGTGGGAGACACTGTGCCTAGTGCCACTTCAGTTTGCTCTCCCAGAGCCTGCCTCTTCCCTCTAGCTGTCTGGGAAGCCACTTACTTCAGTGCTCTGAATCAGCCTGCTGAGCCAAGGGCTGTTGCAGAGAGCACCAAAATGCCAAAGTTCAGCACTTAATGTAACTGTCCAGAGCTGCATGATTGGTCTTTTTAACCTCAGGCTGCACATGGCTTGGAGAAGACAGACTGCTTGTCTGCCAGTGCCCAGCAGTGGAATTCATCATCCATCTGAAAATCCCACAGATAGTGCCTCAGCATCCAGATTAAGGTTTCTCAGCTCTGTTGCTGAGAACACATGGCCACAGACAGTGCTGTGCTAAAGCTACCACTGTTTCTGGCTGTTCAATACCACTGTCAGAAACTACTTGCCTTTGCTGGGCTTCAGGAGCCTGCTCTTGTCCTAAGCCTTCAGCACCTTCTAGGCCACAAGTCTGAGTAAAGCTCTGAAAGCCGTTAGCATGAGGACAGGCAAGTGGAAGGAAGGAAGAATTTCTTCACACCAAACCCTCAGAAACAGGTTCTTTTCCTGGTAGGCATGTAAACACTTCTATTCCCACCTAACCCATCCCTTGTTTCATTTGGGGGTACTTTCGCTCTACAGTTGCTCCTGCATTCTGTCCTGGTTGCAGGAGCAACTGTAGAGTGTCTTACTGTTCAATCTTTCACCATGTCCTGAGCCCCTGATGTGCTCCACTGCTGTGGGGCTGCCAGTCTGCATCCCCATGAAAGCCACTTCGCCCTGTGTCCTTTCTCCCAAGCCATATGCCCTCAAGGGTTTCTTTAGAGCACCTCCTCCTGCGGTATGTGCTTCTCCCCGCGCTACCATTAGCTTTTTATCCTCCCTAGCTGGGTTCCTGTAATCTGATCACTAACCATATGAGTTAATGACTTCTTTGCCATCTAAACTTTATGAGTCTTATTGCACCTTTGCAGAAAAGAGAGCTCCCGTGAAGATATACAACCCCTTCTCTAAGCCTGTGGAGGAGCCAAGTTGTGTTTCTCCTTCAACATTTCTGGAGAAAGATTAACATTTTGAAGCCATTTGCATGAGCAAACTGAAACGTGTCTGGTTTTATCAATAAAAAGCTTATTTCTGACTTTATGCCATGATAAATGGGATCTTTAAAAAACAGGCAGACAGCAACTGAACGTGCAGAAGCAATACCCTCATTTTAATGGCATTTCTCTGGCAGTACAGTGGGCAGAGTCTGCTCAGCCTGGATTCCTGGATGGCAAAGCCTGGCATAAGATATTATAGCAGACTTAGGAAAAAAAAAACGGTGAAAAGAGCATTTTCTGTCCTCTAGCCAATTAATCACTGTTATTATTAACAGAGTAATTTTTTCTTGACAGCTGTGCCTTTCAAAATGACATCAGGGAAAACTGAATCCATTTGCATGACTTCAGCTAGCCAAATCACTGCAGAAAGCTGAAACTAGTTCTGAAAAGAAACCCCAGCAAAACAGGGGCATCAGTGGACTCGGAATGACAGAACAAATGGGTCTTCTGAGCACTCAGCAAAGTGCATTTATTGCACTGGTTTTACTGGTTTTTCCCAAAATGTTTAGATTTCCTTGTTTATTAAATTTGTCGAGAAGCAATGAAATCTCGGGCAATTTTATTTTTAAATATCATTTTACTACCCAACAGCAACAATAAATTCATAAAATAACACGTGATTGACCAGGACTATGGAGTGAAAAAAAACCCAACTTGTTTGCTTTGTACGTTCTTATTAGTCTTGGCTAAGATGTTATAAAAGCAGTATCTTTTAACACCTTTTATTATACAAGGGTCAAGGGGTTTTTATGTTTCTTAAAGAAAGCTTCAAATAGCCCACATAGCGGGTTACTGCATCTTTCATATGGCTGCTGTATAAACAAGCCCATTTTACACAGGAAATGACATAACCATGTAAAAGTGTACATGGAGTTTAGGCACATATTCAAACACTAATGGGAATGCATTGTTTTCAATGGCATACTTTTATGTTTACCTATTGAGCTTAGTACCCATATTTTAGCCAAATACAACAAAAATTATCCACACATACCTGTCTTACAGTGTACTGTTTATTTGAAATTTGGACCTTCACAAAGACTCTCGTGGGACAGATAATGACCCTAAAAAGTAAATACAAATGAGGCATTCTCAGTGAGAGAGTGAAACCTGCCATCATAAAGGTGGAAAGCTGAACTTTTAACCTGTATTGCTTTACAGCTCAGGTTTCTTTGCATTTCTACCATCCAGTTACTAACACCAGTTCACCCATGGGAAGAAAGCCATAACAATAATTTAGGGCGTCTATCTTTGCACGTTATATACCAGGCTAAAGAAATAGTGCCAAACTTCTGCAATTTCAAGGTCCTCTGTTTCTTTCCAGTTTCTTTGCTGTGTGTCAGCCCCAAACTGTGCCCTATCTCTAAACCTCTGTTCTCAGAGAGGAATGAGGGTTGAAGGAAGTCCACCTGGATTGTGCTTTTGTGCTTATCGGTGATAATGAGTGTTTGTAATGGTCACCACTTTCATATCTTGGGAAGATGCGTGTTTCTGTTGTCACACCAGATACTGAAACTGCAGATTTCCATGTAAAGTCTTGACAGTATTTGCAATGGTATGTGAGTAGAAATTGAATGGATATTTTAAATTTTAGGTGAATTAAGAATAACAGAAACTGCTTTGAGAAAATCAGTAAGAGGTCGCTGTCTTTAACACTGTAAATTTGAAGTGATCATAACCATTTAGTAAGTATCTTAAAATTAATTGGAGACAGAGATCTGTGCCAGATGATCCCAATGGCTCAAACAATACACCAATGAAGCACCTACAAGCTTCATTCATACATTTACACCATGGCAAAAGTCAGTAGACCACTCCAGAATAAAACAGCATTGAACTGGAATTGCCGGAGTTACCGCACAAGTTCAGGAACATAAATATAAAGGCTCAGGGAAGTTGTGAATGCTCCATCCTTGGTGGTGTTCAAGGCCAGGTTAGACAGAGCCTTGTGTGGCATGATTTAGTGGGAGGTGTCCCTGCCCATGGCAGGGGGGTTGGAACTGAATGGTCTTAAGGTCCTTTCCAAACCTAACCTATGATTCTGTGATACTCTGGACATCTCAGCCCTGGTTTAGAAGCAGTGTCACAAGGCAAGGATATTCAATTGAGAGTCAAAAGTGAAAAAACTCCCTAATCCTATGCCCACCATTAGAAATTCCTCACTTTGAGCTAGACCAAACTTAAGTAGTGCCATGACCATCCTGTCTGGATGGCACCACATCTGAGCTGCCAACTAAACAAAGTGAATGTCATGTTACCTCCTAGCTTGACCACTTGGGTTGAAATTATTTCTGTTTAGGCCAAACCCAATATCAGGCAATTTTAATGCAGTAATAATCTATTATAATTCGAGCATTTTAGTGTCTGTAGTTTCAAATTTGTTTAAACTGATATTAAAGACCAACTAGTGTGGGGTTTGTCTTCTTTTTTCCTTCTCCCTTCAAGATACAACTACTACCTAGCAGAATTTTGGATTTTGAAGCATCACCAAAGGATGGGTTTTAACACTTCAGTATGTTAGTATTTCTTCTAATTTTTCCTCAGTTCACATTATTTTCTTTGGGATAATTGCAAAATCTTAGTTTGGAGATTATTTTCCATGTAGATGCTGATACAGACTCAATTTAATTAACATTTACCAGAATTTTTATCTTGCTTTATTCATGTATTAAGAAATTCGTACAAGGACAGAAAACAAGAACCTCAAAGAAATATTTATTTGGTTTTTAAAGCCTTTTATCGTGACCAGTCTCACCAGGATCCTCCGGCTGATCCACAGCTCTGCACGTGAAGTGTGTAGCATTTCTCCTTGGGTTTCCAAACCATCATGCATTGTGTGTAACACCAATGCTACCTTCCTCCAAAGCTGCCACAGCATAGAATCATAGAATCATAGAGTAGTTAGGTTTGGAAAGGACCTTAAGATCATCCAGTTCCAACCCCCTGCAATGGGCAGGGACACCTCCCACTGAACCATGGCACCCAAGGCTATGTCCAACCCGGCCTTGAACACCACCAGGGATGGAGCATTCACAGCTTCCCTGGGCAACCCATTC
>JARCZZ010009354.1:0-16531 GCA_030323915.1 Brotogeris chrysoptera
TGGAACTGTTGGAACAAGTCCAAAGGAGGGCCACGAGGATGATCAGGGGACTGGAGCACCTCCTGTATGAAGATAGGTGGAGAAAGTTGGGGCTGTTGAGCCTGGAGAAGAGAAGGCTGCGTGGAGATCTCATAGCAGACTTCCGATATCTGAAGGGGGCCTATAGGGATGCTGGGAAGGGACTCTTCATGAGCGACTGTAGTGAAAGGACAAGGGGTAACGGGTTCAAACTTCAACAGAGGAAGTTTAGATTGGATATAAGGAGGAAGTTCTTTACTGAAAGGGTGGTGAGGCACTGGAACGGGTTGCCCAGGGAAGTTGTGAATGCTCCATTGCTGGTGGTGTTCAAGGCCAGGTTGGACAGATCCTTGGGTGGCATAGTTTAGTGTGAGGTGTCCCTGCCCATGGCAGGGGTGTTGGAACTAGGTGATCTTAAGGTCCTTCCCTACCCTAACTATTCTATGATTCTAAGATTTAAGATGGACAAGTCATCTTGAGAGATCTTCTTCTCTGCACTGTGCAGTATGAAATACAATTCTTGATTTGCTTAAATGCTTTCCATGCCCACCAAGCTTTCAGAGCCACAATGTAGAACCCAACACCAAAAATCCATGGGAAAGTCCATATGATACATCACTCAAGTCCACACCAGCCTTGCTGCAGTGGTTCTTAACTACTACCAAGACATATTTTTTCCAGTTTCCACTTGGATCTGGTGGGGATGCTGTGAAACCCCCCAAGCTTTCCAGCAACCACAGCAGAAGGCAACTGTAACAGAATTCTAGATGCAGACGTTTGGTAAACTGCTTCAGCCTTCAACACAAATTGTACTCCCTAAACTCATCAAAACCTCATATATTCCCATAGAATCATGGAATGGTTTGGGTTGGAAGGAACCTTCAAAGCTCATCTAGTCCAACCCCTCTGCAGTGATCAGGGACATCTTCAACTAGATCAGGTTGCCCAGCACCACAATCATCTTCTCCCTGTAAACAGAGGGTAGCACTGATTTGGGGGATGGGGAAAAGGAATACCTGCTGCTCCCATGGTTGCTTCCCACATACTCCTCATGAGTGTCCGTGTGTCGCTCGCCTTCAACAGCAACTGAAGTGCTACCGGGGAAAGAAGCTTCCTGAGAAAAGCACGTTGGGAAGCCCACAGCAAACTCCTGCTGATGACATCTGTGGGCCAGAAAACCCTGCAGAGCAACAAATGCATTTTGAGGAACAAGAGCAACATCGTTAAACATCATTAAAACTATTGCTTGTCCTCAAGTGACCAACTAAGCTGTGGGGTAACTGTTAGGAGTGCAGGCAGAAGCTTACACGTTTGGCATGAAGTGACTACTTGGTGTCGCTGCAGAATAATGCAGTTGTCCCAAGTCTGGGCTGGCCGGAAATGTGCAGGGCAGGCATGCACGACCTGACACGACTGGAGCTGGGTACCTAGGAGCAGCACTGCCACCCAGGGAAGCGGAGGAGCTGTCTCTGGGAACACTGCATCTGGGTTAAAACTGCGTGAAACTGGGTCCAGCCGTAAGGAACTGCTCCTGCAGAGACCTGAGGTTGGGGTGCTCTGGGTGTGCAGGCCTTTTCCCTGGGAGCTGAGGGGTAGCAGCTCCAAGGACACTGAGGTATGACTCCCCTCACACCACCCTGCTGCTGGAGATTCAGGAAATAACACCAGGATGGGGGTTCATCCCACTAAACACAGAATGTTGGCAGTGCCGGGTACCAGATCCTGCTTGGAAGCCTTAGCTGATGCTTAGTGAACCAGAGGGGTGCTCCATAGCACAGGCACAAGGCTGAAGGCAGCAGACTGGGGTTTGCTCTGGTCTAGCCTTTGTACAGAGCAAAAGACTTGTTTTTCTTCATGGCCTCCTCAGTCCAGGATCAGAACCCTGGAATTCCCCATTTTTCCTTGCAGACTATTTTTGGTCTGTTCTGCTTTTAAATCTTCTAAAAATGTCTTCACTTTGGCACGCCTTTTAAATGCATTTATTTCCTCTATTTTCTTATCAGCTACCAGGAAGCTATATTTAATCCTCATGTGCAGCATTAGCTCTTTGGCAATATTGAAACTCCCATGGGATGTGTGTGGTCTGGAAAATGAAGATTTAGGCTAATTGTTTGACCAGTTCAATAAAGCAGAGCGGCATCTCTGTGATCTCAACTCTGCCCTGCCTTGTCTGACAGGGAGGGTGGTTTGTTTGTGTCACCCAGACAACTGTCCCTCAAACATCACCTTCGATGTAAACCTTTGACATCAGTGCAGGTGCTACCTCCACGACTCCCCTCTTTGCATGTCACCACCCTCTCAATCTCAAGGGCAGGAGCAGGTAGGCTGTAACTCCCAGACCTTAAACACTGCCTCTGAGTCAGCAGCGACCCCGTGATTAGTGCTCCGGGAAGGTGCATGTTACGCCATTCACAGCACATCAGTGGCACCCAGGTCACTCACAGGGCATGAGCCAGCGCAGCTTGGTTGGAGACTTTGGGAGCAGTAGGGTCCTGCCCTCTTCTGCACACTCTGCTCCCGTGCTAAGTTGTGCAGTGTAAGAGTCAAAGACAAGCCTGAGCAGTGCAGGTGAGTCTGCAGCCCCCAGGCAGCCATCTAGGGTCCTATGGGAAGGCTGAGCCCAGGATTTCCATGACAGGAGCACCTCTGACACCTAGTTTTCTTTAATGGGAAAGGGTGTCTATTGATTTTTCAGGTTTTGCAAAGAAAGTCTAGTTGTCTTCAAGGCCGAAGGAGAGAAAACGCCTTGAATGAACGGAGTGAAAGGTAAAAAACCTCCTGGTAGCAAAAAATGATGAAGAAGAGAGGCTGAGGGTGATGCACGAATGCAGGGAAGGGATTCAGACAGCCTGATGCATGGGGTGCCTGCCGTTGAAATGGCAGCGCACGCACCTGCACGCTGCCCCTGTAGCAAGAGAAACATAAACCAAAATGTGAAAGAAGAAACAACCAACCAAAGATGCCTTGCCCTTGAGCAGCAGTGCTGGGCTTGTCTCTGATGGACACAAGCTCAGTGTATTGCTTCTGCCTGAACAACTCAGTGTATAACCCTCCAAATACAGCAACCCGATCACTTGTTGGGAGCTGCAAGCCAGCACTGGCTTGTTTAACCAATGGTAGGATTTTCAGCTTCTAATTATAACCTCATTAACTAAGGAGAGCAAATAATACTTAGGCACAGTCTATAACTCCTGGGGTTAATAGGGAATTTGCAGACCTGGCATCTAGGCATTGCTGACCTTGTGCTGAAGGAGGGGATCCACTGAGGAATTACCTTGCTAAGGCATCGATTACAGGGTCAGCACAATGATTTATTACCATTTGCTTTCTTCTCCTGATGTGCTCAACAGTGATTTGACACATACATGTGGTAAGAAATCCCAATGCATGTTACAGGAGTAGCTCCAGACCTAGCTTGTTGGAGGCAGCTTATCATTTGAACCCTCTGTTATACGTGAGAGTTTCTTAGCCACCAGCAATAAACTCTTTCTCCAATGATCTCTCTTTCTGGCTCACAGACCTTCTATTTCATGGCTTTGCTGCAGAACCAGTTAGCAGCTCTTGCCTGTTCATTTCTTCCGCTGAAGGAAGCATCCAAAGACAGTTCTGCTCCTCTCTTCCTCTGTGTGATCTTGAGCTTGCCCATAATGATGCAGACTTGACACAGCTTCTGCTGCCACTGAATTTTACAGCATGACCACTTGAACTGCCTGGACAACTGACCTGTTGTGTTTCTATCAATCAAAACTTCTATGCCCCTCAAACTATGGGACATAGTTTGCTGCGAAGCACTGGAAGGAGCTCAGCTGGAGGTTGTCCTTGAACTCTTAATCAGAGAAGGACATGATTCCAGCTTCCTTTTCAGTACCAAGGGCTGAAAAGATGTATGTGATATGGATGGGGAGTAGTTTTTCACACCCTGAGACCCCGAGGGAAATCGCCACTCAGTGCTCTGCCTTAGATGACACCTTCCTTTGCTATTCCTGTGAGGAAGACTCATTGCTGTCACTCTGTAGAACTCCAGCCTGGCCAGCAGGCAGCAGCCATGCTGTCAGCACCGGCAGCCCCCAGTGCTGCGGCCGTGCATCCAGCTGTGCTCATAGTGGCACACATGGAGCGTTCAGCAGCACTTCAGCCACATGTTGCACTGCTGCAGGTAATGTGGAGCTTGTGTGCTCTGATTGGAATGCTCTGGGAGGCTTAGGAAAAACCCTTCCTCCCGTTTCAGCAATGGGATCTGGGAGAAATGATGGTGTTGTGTGGGGTCTCCATCCACTCCACATCAAATGCTGTCAACACCTCCATCTGCACATCCTTGTCCTTCCACATCCATCCTCCACTGCAACTCACCAGCAACCAACATTTATGACAAATGAACTCCTGCTTTCTTCTTTTTCAACATGAAGCTGGTGATACCCCACTGAAAGGCAAATTGTGACTCCCAGCCCTTCCCACCTCCACATCCAGGAGAGAGCTGCCCTCCCTTGGAGTAGCACCCTGCAAACAAACCATGAGAGATGGGGAGAGAGACCACTGTCCTATCGACCTGATCTCTTCCCGGGAGATGTGAGGCACGCAGCATCTTATAAAACTGGGCTTTATTATCAGCAAATTGAGTTGTCCTGGAAGCAACTCTTTGTACTCACATCTTAATTCTCACTACATCAGCAAAGCCCGAGATGCAAAATCATCATAAACTGCATTGAGCTTCATGGGGCCCTGGGCCATTGTCTTCCCAGACCATGCTGCACCTAAGCCACGATCTCTGCTTTCCTTTGTGCTTCCTCCTAGGTTTTCAGTCTGCCACCAATCCTGTGCTTCATTTTCAGACAACCAGAGACTTTCCCCAGGTGAAGGGAGGGAAAGGCACCTCTGATCTCAAGATGGGGAAGCCTTGGTAAGATGTATAAATCAGGGGACAGAGGAACAGGTGAATTCAAACCAGATCTGTTATTACTCTGATCACATTCTCGCTGGGGAAGGTAACTAATGCGAAGACTCATAGCCCAAAAGATGCTGTACCGTAAGACAGCTGGATCACTGTGTGGGGAGAAAAGGTGCCAGAGAACAGCTGAGGCAGCCTGATGTGACCACCTAAAGACATCCGAAAGGCTTATGTTTTATTTCATTTTTGTATTGATGTGTTGTTGTTTTCTGCCTCCATTTCTGTGCTGCCAGGCAGACTCAAAATGCCATTTATTTCCTATGGAATCGGCACTCATTAGAGCATCATCACCACCACAGGCAACAAGCATCTGGCCAAGGAGGGTTTGCTGAGGGAAGCTGTCCTAGTGTGCTGCTGTGGCACAGTTTCCTAGCTGGTGAAAACCAAGGGAGCATTTGCTTTGTGCTGTAGAGATGCCCCGGGGCACAGGGAAACGTGTGTGAGTCTGCACATCTTCCATTCACATGTTGCCTTCCTGCAGATCCTCAGGAAAGAGGAAAGCAGAAGGCAGAGGCTCTTCTGCATTTACATTCTTTGCTATTGAAGGAGACAGACCACCTTTGATCCCAAAGCTCTGTGGATGTTGCTTCACAGCTTCTGCTGCTCCTGCTCCAGGTATCAGGGAGGAGAAAGGACAGAAGTGTCTGCTCCGTCCCAGCCACTGCACCATGGCTCCTCTCATGCTCGGAAAGCACTGGGGACTGAGCTTGGGAAGCTCCCATTGGGACCCATGTCTTTCTTGCCTCTTGATTAAGACTGCAATGGGAGAATTGAACAAGGCAACGGATCCTCTAAAGCATTTGTGTCACATTTTGTCCTGCCGTATCTTATGAATCACACGTTTTGCGACAGGAGTTTGCCTGCCGGATTGCTTTTCCAAATAACTATGCACGATACGCTCCTTCAGCCAGTCCTCCCGTGACTCACCAGCAGGTAAAGCTTCGAACAGGGAAAAAATATTCCTCAGGCGGGTTTCCATGGGCTCTGTGCAGCCACCAGACAAACACCAAGTCTAGACTCTTTGTACTGCTGTCTAGCTGCTGAATCCCACGTCAGATGCAACAAAAGGGGGGTTGTGCAGAAGATGGTCCTGCTCCTGCTTTGGAGAGATTTCAGCAGTTTTGGCGTTGTCTCCCATTCCTTGCTTAGCTTTGTCGCTATGAGCCACCAGATCTACCAAAAAGACACACAGAAAATAATCTTCTTCAGGGTGGGGTTAAACTCTACAGCTGGTTCTGTGGTGTAATGTCACATACCACGATGGCCCTGCCAACGAAGAGCATCAGGAATGGTGAACCTCTTGCCCTGTGTCCCTCCCCACCTGCAACTGAGGGGCCAGGAGGAGCCGAGATCCTCTTGAGTGCTGGGGGAGCCCCAGCCGTGCTGTTGGAGCCAGGAGCCAGGCACTCGTGTGGCTGCATTTGCAAAGCAAGCTTGTGTGTGTCACGGGAGTTCACACCCAGGCAGTCTTTTGTTTTCAGAGAGTATGGTTTAGGGCAGTGGGGTTAAAGTTTAATTAAGCAGTGCCTCAGAGAGGAAAGTCCCACCTAGAAGCATGCACTCAGAGGTGGTTTCACAGGAGTCCAAGCACATGATCCCTTTTTAAGCATCTTAATTTTGCATGGCTAATGGATGTGATACTGCACAGAAAAACAGAGTGAGGGATTGCAGCGTAAACCATTTGTGGTGGCTGCTGCAAAAGGGCATGGCAGAGGCTCAGGCACCCAGAGCCAGCAGGTTGCAACCTGCGTTGGGGCCATGGAGCCTGCTGGCCCCTCCATTCCCCATCTCTTCTTGTGGGATTTATGCCACCATGGGGTAAAGTTTGGTCCGTGAAGCCCCAGCCTCTAAAGCCATCAAATGCCCAGGAACATTCGCTGCCTGCCCTGGGTCCCCGTTGCCCACCAGACCCCAGCTGGCTTTGGCAGCACCTCCCATATGCCAAGTGCTGGAGAAAGTGGCCACCAGGTCTGGCGCCTGTACCAGGAAGACCTACAGGTAGAGTGGCAGATTGCCATAGGAAAATGGAACAACAAATTGTTAAGAAAGCGAACAAGTCCTTCTCCTTCATTCAGTAATGGTTCGCAGCTACAGAATGATGATAGGGCCAAGCCTCTCCAAGTTGTTTGGGTGGATAAATCCCTTTTCCTATTAATGGGAGCAAAGTATCTGATGGCTTTGAAAATCTGGGCTACAGTACCTCTGGCTACAAGACTCCATTCCCTTGACTGCCAGGCAAATCCAGTACAGAGGCCCAAACGTGGGAGGGTCAGGAGCAAACTGAGAGACAGGAGACTTGGGGGAAAATGCAGGACTTGGAAAGAAGAAAACCTGTTTAATTTATATTTTTTCTGGTATGGGATGCTGGATACTTGGAGAGGAAACGCAGAAGAAACACTCTAGTAAATTAATTTAGCTCAGAGTGAAGCAAGGTTAGAGGGATGTTTAACATGACATTGCTTCTGTTATACTCAGCTCTTCAAAATGCTTTCTGTAACTGGAGTATTTCAAGAGAAGGTCTTTTATTTAAAAAATGAATGGTATTAAGCAATTAAAATGCTTACAGACTCTAGGCTTCAGTACTGTGGGCCTCATTTAACGCTGGTCTTGACTGCAGTGTTGTGTTAGCTGCCTTGCAGAGACTGTGGAGAGAGAGAACAAATGTGCATTTTTCAAGCCTTTGCTGTGTTCTGTTAAGCCGCTGTTGATGTCCCATCACAGAGCCGTAGGATACAGCCTTCTTTCTTTCTTAAAAGACAGCTAAATGGCTGCTTTGAATTTTCAGCATTTTATTTTTCCTCAAGTTAGGAATACATTAGTGGCCAGCACATGTGTATGTACTTCAACGCGTAGTGATGACCCCTCTCATCGTTTGAAATTGAAAATCGGTACTCAGCTTTGTAAACGTATCCATCAGGTCCTTTGCTGTGCTAACTGCATAAAACAGTAATCACGTTTGAAGAATGAAAAAGGAATAATTCTGATAAGTGGTACTTAAAACTACTGAAATTATTTGCATTTTCCCAAATCTGGTGGTGTTTTTGAAAAACCTTTTCCCCCCTTAAGCCTTCAAAACATCCAGAAGTTCCTATCCTTAGGCAGAACAGGATTTCCCTGTCAGACCCCCAGAATCATGTATTTATGACACCTGCCAGACATGATGTCTTTAGCACCAATTGCCCAAAACCAACTCTGCTCATGAAGCCAGGGGAGTATTGCATCCAGTTACCTTGCATCTCCTTGCCCCACATCATACATCATACATCATACACCGCATCTCCTTGCCCCACAGCCTTGACAGCACCCCTGTCCTCTTTGCCACCACCTCACTGCATCCCTGGGCACTTTGGGAAGAGGTTTGGTGTCCGTGTGGGGTGCTGGCTGCCCTCCTCTCCCACGAAATCCAGCTGGAAAGCAGGATCCTCAGCCCTGCTGAGAAATGCCATATTGCATGGGAGGGTTAAAAGGGGCTTGCTCCCTCCCAACCAACTGTACTGCAGGCTTTTTGGATAAAAACCAGTCACCCTGTGGAGCTATTTTGCAGAATCTTAGTGGAAGAGGCTGTATTGCAGTGAATACCGTGCCTTCCCCAGAAAAAGAAGGGAAAGTCATCATCGTTTCCATGGATACCATGTAATGGGAACTGAAAAAATGAAGCTGAAGCTGCAGTTTCTGATATGGCTCACTGAGCCTCCCCATGTGCTCATGCACAGGGAAGGGACAAACAGCCCATGTGGGGTCCCACGCCACAGCCTCAGCCGTCCGTGTCGATCCTCAGAGGATCACCGTGAAAAAACCCACATTTGTGGCTGAGGAGGACTGGAAACATTGTCATGGCATCTTCTCCTCGTGGAAACCATGAAGGCCAGAGGCTGGGCAGTGCAGGGCTCAGCTTTCTCACCTCCAGATTAAATCTGGCCAGGTATGTGTTTTATACATGACCTTGGCAAGCTGCTTGATCAAATAGACTTTTATTTCATCTACCCATAAATGTCAGAATTATGTGGCATATTAAAAAAACCCTCACAATAAACATAAAACAATAAATAAGAATTTGTGGGCATCACATAACTAGTGATATTCCCTCTGTTGCCACTGACATAAATCTCCAGCCTTAAAGCTCTGTGCCATCCATCACGGTCGCATCAGCTGTGGTGAATCACACCTCCCATTACATTGCTTTAGGCATGACCATGTGCTTTTGCTTCGTACCCCTGATGTTGCTGCTGCAGCAGGTGGGAGGATAATCAGACTGGCCCTAAAGCCCTTCTGAGTGATGTGCTGGGCCCTGAGCTTCTCATTCCATCAGAGATGCAAAAATCAGGCTCCTTGCCCACTGAAAAAGAGCAGTGTTCCATGTTCTCCTCTTTACACACCTTTGCACTTGCGCGATTGTAGTTCCCAAGCACGACCCACTGGTCAAGGCAGGGTTTCTGCTCCAAGCCTGGCAGCTCACCCTAGGGCTCTGCAGTCTCAGTGCTTCAGCCTGGGGTTCCTCGGGAAATGGGGAGCCCAACAGAGACCAGATCCACAATACAACCATTACACCAGTCCTTTACCCCAGCGGAAGACCTGGACTTGCAGGGGATGAAAACAATGAGCAGAAATCAGCCTGAGGGAGGGAAACCGGGAGATAACTTGAGTATTCAAGATAGCATCAATCTAAAGCCTGGCTTGCCAAGATTTTCCTTCAATATTATCTACTGTCATTTACTAATTGTATGTACACACACGCGCGTGCATGAGACACGAGGTGGTGGGATGCAAAGTTTTCCTGGCATGGGCTTCGAGAGATGCGTTACGCATGGAGGGAAGAGGCGCAAGTAAGCTGTTCGGATCATCCCTCATGAATGCCAATAAAATCTTAATACCATGCCATTAAGCATTCACAATGCACCATCTGGACTGCAGAAAAACTAATTTGGGAATGTTTTAAACACAGCAGTTTATAAACTCTGGTGCATTAGTTACCTAGTTACCTGGAGGGCGTTTTTGCAGGATTCAGAGAGAAATGGTAAGAGGCATATGGAGAGCTGCAAAACAAACTGCAGCTGCAACCATCCAGTTTTTAAGTCCTCCACCCCAGGCTCATGGGAAACCCCTGAAGGCACTGGAAAGCCACAGATTGTCCCATTCCCGGTGGACAGGAGCTCCTTTTCCACCTAAACATTGGGATTCTTTTTTTTTTTAATATGTATTCAGCTGGTGTTGGCTAAATTTCCCTGACCAGGAGTGGTGGAAATGGATGACAGCAGCTCCTGAACCCTGATGGCAGAGAGGAGGAAGCAATGGGCAGGGTCCACGCAACCAGTGTCTCTTTGAGCTGGTTTGGGGCTTGGCAGATGCCGGTGAGGTGCTGGCTGCAGGCCAGCGCTGTGATTGGGGTTATTTACTCTTCCCCTGCCTCTGCAGTCGATCCTAACCACTATGCATGCAGCCTGCACCACTCTGTGCAGGCACCATCGGTCATCCTCAGCCAAAACTCGGGCCTGGAAGGAGACTTTCCACACAGGTGACCAGCTCATGTAAATTGGATCTGTTCTTCAAACCAGAAAACAGGCACCTTCCTTTTTCCCCTCTGAGCATGAGGAGCACTGCAAGGAGCCCCATCACGCTGCTTCCCTCCAGAGCCAAGCAGGCAGGACCCTGGTCTGCTTTTGTAATCAGAAAAGCTCTTGTTAATTCACCTGATCTACGTCTGCTCTGGCCAAATAGCCTAACACCATCATTGGGTCCTTGTCTGCAGCTGCTTTTAATACCTAAAGGCATTTGGCTGATCTTTCTGCTGGCTTGGACCCATCATTACCTTTATAAGACCTGCAATTTTATGGACCTTTCCCCTCCCAGGCATGATCATTAACACCTGCAGAGTTCTAACTGTGCACACACACACTCACACATCTTCTGAAAGAAACCCTGAAAATATGGAATGCCCATATAAAATTGCTATGCCTCCAGAGGAAAAGTGTTTATTTTCACTTATTAAATGGGCTTACTAACCAATAACATTTTGAAGAATGGTTTCTTCTATTTGAGTTTAGCGGAGTTTTCTGCATATTTTCACAGCAATAGAAATATTTTAATGAAGTAGAGATAGATGCCCAGATAAAATGTTATGCCTTACTCTTTTCCCAGCTTCTTCATAACAGCATATTTACCTTTTTACACTTCACACCTAACAAAGCTCACATCTGGCTTTAGCTGAGGAAGGCTTGGGCGGTTTATCCAGTTCTGAGCTGTTGGTTTGGGCTGACTTTTCCTTGAAAAGGCTCAGCACCTCCCTTCTACCTCAGAGACTAATTTTATCTTATAGGACTAAAACGAACATCACAAGGTGCTCAGCTGCTGTCAATGCCACATGAGGTGTCCTCCTTGGCACACTGGTGTGAGGGGCTGGTGGGTCTGGGTTCCAGGGCAGCATCCTGCACACCCACATAGCACAGCCTACACATGTCCCTGTTTTCAAGGTGGTACCCACCATACCAGAGGCTGGTATGCTTTGGTGGGATGAGTCCCTTGAGTGTGTACACGTGGGTAAATACAAAAGCAAACTGTCAGGAAAGATGGTTGCCCGAGGTATGTGCGAAAATGGCAATAAGAGTCAATAAGCTGTCTCTTATTAGATCTGCTCCCATCCTAGAGCTATGATTTAATCATGGGTAAGTCAAAACACCTCCTCATGAGACGTAATGTCAGGCTTTGTCTGTGGATTCATTTTTCGCTTGCACAGACACTGATCCCATTGCCTGGGCCCACAGGGGGATGCACAGCACCCCAGCTCAGGCGTGGACATGTCCATGTACAGGCTGGAGAGAACTGGGGACAACTCCTGTCACAAGGGCTGGTTGGGAACACCATGAGAGACTTCCAACACAACAAGCCCGAAATTTTGTGGCAGCATCCAGGGTTTGAGCACCTACCCCAGATTGTGAGGTTCTCTTTAAGAAAGGAGGTGCAGCTTTATCAATTTGATGATGACAAAGGTATCCCCCACTTTCCTCTTCCCTAAACCCCCATAGGTCACCCCATCTCTTTTCTGCCTGGCCCAAAACACACTCACACACCCACTTGCTTCTTATGCAGCACCAGTCACAGCCCAGTGAGTGCATCTCTGTGATTTCCACATCTGAACATTTTTATGGGTCTCCCTGGTGCTTCCCCTACTTTTCCCTTCCTCTTGGAAGTTGTGGAAGGGGAAGCAGAAGCAAGAAACATTCAACTAGCATTCCTAACAATAATACCCTAGCAAGCATCATCAGCTGAAGAACGAGATGCTTCCTGCACCAGTAGCTGGAGGCTACTGGGGAGAGCACTCTTTGTGTCAAGTCTCCTCAATGGCAAATGATGCCTGTCCTCAGCTGGTGAGGGTTGAGGCACAGGGTCTCCCCTGCCCTGAGACTTGCTGCAGCCCATGGCCATGGGATGCCCTGCAGGCTTTTGTTCCCCAGGCCTGCAAAAATCATCCCACGGACGATAACTACACAAGTGGTAAAATATCACTCAGAATGTATGCCCAAATGGGAAGCTGCAAGGGAGCAAACAGAAGTTTTTTTTAACCAGCCTTGGTGCATTCTTTCCAACACCAGCAAAAGAACGGAGAATAATTCTCTTTCTCTCTGTTTCAAGAAGTTCTATCTTTAGATATTTTGTGATGGTCCTCCTCCCATCCAAGCTCCCATCTTTTGCTGAGACAAGGTAGGTATAAATACCTCTTTCACAGCTGAGGCTTTCTAGTGGCACCCAGGGATGATCTAACCTTGCCCTGCCTGAGAAGGGCGATCTGGGCTTGTCTACACAAAGAACTGTGCTGCCTTCACCACATCGGTGCACTGAAAAGCATTTATTGTCCAAGCATGCACATGCTTCCCCCAGTGCAAAGGTACTCAAATAAAATGGTAAGATACAGAAAGGGGAATAGCTACGCTGAAATAAATTATGTTTATGTTTTATGCGTCAGATGTGTAGAGGATACCTCAGCTTTTGCGATAGCTGGAAGAACTTGGAATACAAAGTGGAACAGAGACCTGGCTTGGTTCATGGTAAGATCCCCATGCACTGGCATTCCTTAGCTTGCCCCTGCCTTTGAGCCACTGCCAGTGGTGGGAGACACAAAACCACTGTGCCTGCATTCAGACTGCTCCTCCGCTCCCATCCTTGGAAGGGAAGGCTGCGTTTCACATCCACCCTGCTCTGGTGATAGCTCTCCTCTGCTTTCATCACCTGGGAGCAGAGGTGTCATAGGCTTTCCTGGTCAAGTAAATGGCTTAGGAGATGCTGGAGCAGCACCTGACCAAGGCTGCAAGGCTCAGAGAGTGACCTTGCAAAATGAGGCATGAGATGGATCAAAATTTCCAGTGCAGAAAGTGCTTCTGCAGTTTGTGGTTTGTTTTTTTCTGGATGTGTCAGTTCTGCCTTGGGAACGTGGAAGGTCTGGGGCAGAGCATTAGCACATTGTCAGCCTAATCACACAATAAAACCTGCCACAGCACAGCCAGAATAACCATTTACGGAGTGAGCTGATGCTGAAAAAACTGTTGTTTACAGCTTAGCGTCTCCTCTGCCTGAAAATCACCCAAGGAGAGGAAGGAACTGGGAGAGGATTCATTGAGTGATTCAATGTTTAAATAAGAGTGTGAAGTGGGTATTTCTGTCTCCACTCTGGAGGATTTGGGATTTGATTCCTCTAACTCCCTGCAGCCACTGCTGGGGGATGAGCACATAGGCTGCACTGAGTTCCAGGTGTCCCCTGACATGGGTGCTAGCAGATAGGAAAAAGCCCATGGGCATGAGCTGCCATCACACAGTGGTGGTGGAGAGAGGGAGAGGTATTATCAACTAGACAAGGGATGTGAATTCACCCTGTTGATGGCCTTAGGATGAGCAGGCACCACGGGAGGAGCAGACCCTGATTTTCATCTCTATTTCCAGACCCCTGTAAATCCATGGACCCCTGGTCTGAGGTAGCGTGATGGCAGGGTCACACCAATGTGGTTATACAGCTCTGTTGGCAGTAACATGCTACCAGACTGGATTTTACCTTGATTTGACCTGTATTTTGTAGATGGCAGTTTAAGCAATCTCTAGTTAAATCCCTGCAAATCATGAACTAAATCAATAGTCAAATAAATAATCTCCTTCAGTTAGCTGAAGGAAATTGGTACCTTCTTCCAATTACTAGAGCTAATATTGTTTAGCTCCTGTATGGAGAAACATTCCCCATTTTCCAAACAAATTGCACATTTGGGCTAATGAACCCTCTCATAACCTTTGCAAGGTAAATAATTGTGATAACCATGGAGTAACAGGGAGCACATAAAGGCAAAAAAAATTATAATTAGGAATCATGGTTGTTGAAATAAGATTGCCAGGGGTCCCCGTGCCACCCGCAGTGCCATGCCCTTCCCAGCATAATCCCATATATCTGCCCAACTCCACTATAGATGTATCTACCTGAGTGCAATTGCTTGTTCCTCAGCAGGCCATTTACATTTAATATGCTTCTGTGCACCGTTGAGGCTGCATTTACACCAGGACACTGACAGCCCTATGGACTGGTGGTGTCAGGAAGACTTTGGACTACTGCAAAAGGCATGGAGGACCATGCCACCCCACAGCTCAGTGGTGACCCAAAATGTTCAGCCATGCTGAGCCCAATTTTTGCCTGTCCAGCTGCTGCAAAGAAGTCTGTACAATATTAAATGAAATATTGCTGCTCTGATTAGTGTATGCTTTGCACTTCTTTTAGACTGATGAAAACGGTCACTTGATAAATCTGGCCCCCGATCTATCTGCTTTCCTATTTATTGTGCAGCCTGCTGTATCACTTCCCTTCCATCTACAGTGGATATTATTTCGAAAGTATTTTTCCTTGAAGTACTATTTTCAATGACACAGACAAGAGTGAGAACAAGTGTGGGCTTGGGAGCTTTCAGCCACAGTGTCTGCTCTAACACACAGCGTGGCTGCCAAAATGTTAACTTCTGATCTGGACCCATTACAGTCACTCAAGCAATTTCACCTAAGAAATGTGATAACATTGTTATGGACAAAGTACAGCCTGCATCTATCTACCATTTCCTATTCTCTATGTCAGTGCCACCAGCCATGTGAGTCCGTTTTACCCATCCGGCTAGCTCCTGGCACATAGTTGGTGCGTTGCAAAGATTGCTGCTCACCAAAGGAGATGGCAGCAAGTGGACATAGCTCATCATCAACCATTATTTTCTGTCCTTCCTGCTGCTGTCCTCCTTGTCCTCCCTTTAAACCACCAGCACCAGGCTGGAGGACGTCCACAGCCTTGGGCACCAGGGGAGAGTTATTCTGGGCACTTCCTGACACCATTTTCCACAAAGATCGGTATCAACATCAAAAGCTGCCCAACTTTTTCCCATCTTCCTCAGAACAGAGCAGGGTTGCTCAGGTGGGCTTATGCCAAAAGTCTTCAGAAGATCCGTATTAGCATCATAAACATGAATCAACACATTGTTGTACGGAAAACCATCAACAGAATGGTATAATATAATATATAATTATTATATATATAACGATATAACCTTTTTGAGCTGCCCCACAGAACTCTTCAGTAGGGATTATTTAGGTTTTGCTGTCTTCCTAAAGACTTTCCTATGAAGAACATCAGCAGGGTGTTTTATTGAATCACTGTGAAAGTATGTAACAAAAAAAGTACCGAGAAGCCCTTTAGCATGGTAGGAGACAGGAGAAGACCTAGGTCTCCCATCGGTTCTGCTGAGGAGTGGTTAAAGTAGGCGCCAAAGAGAAGAGATTCAGTTGATTAATTGCGGGAAGTTATTTAACTGTGTGGCTTCTTTGGAGTCTTCTGGGAGCACCAAAGCAGCAACAAACTCCCTGCCACACCACTGCTCTTCCTTGGCAAGATGGCCTTTGACAGCAGACAAACAGCAGACTTTATGTCCACCTATGGCTTTGTTCTCAGAGATGCTTCCTGAGCTCAGAAAAGCATTGGCTGATGTGGGCTTCAGGAAGAGATCTCCTAGACTATGGATGCTGCACTGAGCTGAAGGCACAAGCCTCCCCCACCCTGTCATGTATGGACTTCAAGTGAGAGCCCACAACATCGTTTCTCCCACGAGTGAGATAGACAGCTCTGCACATGATATCTTTCAAAGCACATCTGACTGCAAGGACCAGCCTGAGAGCAGCTCTGGAATGGGTGATTTATGAAACCCCCATAGGGACAGAGAGTATTTAGGAAACAGAAAGCTAAAAGCCATTATCTATGAGCCTAATGACTTTACTTAGTAGGCAGTTTCCCTTCTTCCGATGCTATTAGCTTCCAGGTAACACTAAGAGTATGAGACCCCTTTTCATGTGGGGTAATTAATCAGAATACTCAAATAAGCCTGTGAAAGCACACAAAGCATAAGAAAAAATAACCCCTCCCACACACACATCCCTACTTTCTCTTTGCCCAGGAGGAAATGCCAGCTTGGATCAGAGGGCAGATTCAGTCGTGTCATGGGTTCAGCAGCAGCAGTCATTTTTCTCCTTCTTGGTAGCTGGTGCAGCGCTGTGTTTTTGATTTTTGGG
>JARCZZ010009354.1:16631-80818 GCA_030323915.1 Brotogeris chrysoptera
CCCCCCGGGACTGGGGGAAGAAAGAGAGGGGAGTGAGTGAGTGGGAAAACTGCGTGGGGGGTTGGGGACTTAAACCACGACAAGTTGTTATAGCTAGAAGTCTTTTCTTCATGAGTAAACTAGTATTTTTCTGCTTCTGTTTTTGACTTTAATGCTTTGCATTAAATTGCGCATCTTAATGCAGAAACTACCTTTGCTAGCTTTTTGATAGCAGCCTGCATTGTGGCAGCTCTTAGGTGTGGGATTTTGAGTCATGAGTATTCCTTCAACAGCATCCATCTCTTCAGCCTTTAGTCTCCCCAGTGAGTTCACCAGCAGTGAAATTGTCATAGGACACCAATCCCAACACAGTGTTAGTCAGAGGAAACACAGCTCTCCTGCAAGAGACATAAATATTTGGCTGTGGGATTTCCACAAGTGATTTTCTGCGGCTCTATTCACGGGTCCTCTGCAGACTCTGCAGTTCATCCATAGGGAAACGTTTACAGTGGTGAGATTTTGTTTGTCCAGGTTTGGCCCTGCACCATTCCTACCCCAGGGCATGGCACTCAGCTGCAGGATGTGCTGCACAGGGCCATGCCCAGAAGTATCTGCTTTAGGGCCCAGGCAGCAAAACCTGAAGTGCAAGTAACCCCTGTGAGACAAATAAAAACTGGTTGCAGGAAGATAGATAATTTACTAAACAGCATGGTGGTGGTTTTACATTAATAAGTAATAGCACATTAGCTGGTGAAGGAACTTTAATGGAATAATATTGGTGTTTTAATAGGCAGAAAGTCGCACTTACCCAGGGAGGCTGCAGATGGAGGCTCCTTGCTTTCCCTCAGCTCAGAAGTAGTTTCTTCCTGAGCTCAGTGGGAAGACATCACTACGGCATGAAAACACAAACACTGCTGAGGTTACACCTGGAAACTTGTACATCCTTTTGTGCTATGGATCCCTGTAGCTTCAGCTTACTGAAAGAGTGGCACCGTGCATGTGGAGGGCAAGGGGATGCCAAAACCTCACCTGCACGCTTCAGGGCTGTTATCAGAAAAACTTGAAGAAACTGCAAGCTAGCATCATCTGACACCAGCAACGCTGGTTAGAAAGCTGGATTTGACATGTAGCCTTGCCAAAGCACTTGCAAGCACTGTTTGGCATCATCACAAGCAGTGCTGAACATTTCTGTGGGACACGTGGCCGAAATTATGAATGGAAGGAGCTTTCCACAGCATACTAGCTGGGATGGACAAAGCTCCTGTGGAGCCCAGTCGCCCGCACAGCTCTCTGTAAGGAGTGTTTATGCCTACACCTGTGGCACCCAATGGTACATGTGTGAGGACACACACACGACACCAACCTCATCATTTCAGTCCACAGAAAACACTAACAAAATAAAGTAAATATTAAATTACTATTTGGGCCCTGATTTCCAAGAGGAAAAATGCCCCTTTTGAGGCTAAAGGGCTTGGAAAATGAGGGTGGATTTACCAAAGCAGTCCTTTTTCATGAGGCTCTGAAGAGAATTACAAAGATCTTAATTCTTAATTCATGTTTTAATAATCGGTATTTAATGATCATATTTAATGATCACTGGGAGTAAAAGGCTAACTGAAAATCATGAATTTTGCAGAAAAGTTATAGTATGTGGCTGAACAATCTGGTTCCACTGATCTGCACCATTTCTTGGGAGAGCAGTAAACATTAACACAAAAACCTGGTGGTTTATTTCAATTTAATGTCTCAGACCAGACCACTAATTTCAATATCTACACTTATGAATATTGTATACCCTAAATGAAAGATCTAAAAATAAAAGGAGAACTAACAGAAATTTAGTAAAACCAAGACTATAAGGTTATATTACTTTTTTGAATACTAAAATGTGTTATTGATGCTTCACCCACTGGTGGAAGATGCTACAAAGGGGAGGCAGGAAGGATCTGTTCCCTCCCCAGCTTACCCCCATGGTGTAACCAGGATTTGCAAGTGATAGACGTCACTTACACAGGCACACTTTTGTAATTCATATAATGCACAATGGCAAAGAGATAATGCACAGCTGCTTGGTAAGCTGAGATCTCACCCTTCGACATTTCATGTCAGCTCACAGGTAAAGCAGCACTCCTGAGGTCACTGTGCTGTGTGATGCTGGGAGGACAGGCAGAGCCTTCTGAGGATAAGTGTTATTAAAATTATATCTGATCTGCAATCTGTGCATCCAGAACTGAATCCAAACTTGCCAAGGGTTCAAGGATGCGCAGATCTGAGGTTTAGGTTCCGGCAAGTCTCTGGAGACCTTATAAACTCATTTACACTGCATAGAGAAAAACAGGAAGCAGAGACCATGTCAGCCCCCGGGGCCTTTCCTCCAGCTGAACTGGCATGGTCCGGGAGAGATTATTTCTGTTGCAGGCACAAACAGTAGGGACTTTCCTCTGCTGTTTAGTTATGGCTTTGTCCGAGGAGTATTAAAGCTCTGACAGGAGGCAGCGCTTGCTATCAGCCTGCTCCTGAGCCAAGCTGATGGAAACTGAGGGACTGGATCAGTGGTGTCTCAGGCTCACTGTCACTCTGAAGTAGCCTGCTTGGAGCATCTTTCATTCACTGAGGTTACCGCCTGTGCTAAGCGAAAAAAATGAATGCTTTTTAAGAGGAGATCTGGGTCTTGGTTTTCCCTGTTGCTGGCTCTTGTGTCTTAGCTTCCAGATGGCTTTCATGTTCAGGTGGTTGGGGTTTATCAGCAGGAAAACTCACAAAATAAGACACCAAAGTGCTTTTAGAAAGTGAATTTGTAAAATCCATGCATTTATCAAAATTGCATGTGAAGTCTGGAAACCAAAGCACGCAAATTGGGTAGCTAATCAGCAAAGCTGTAATTGCATCAGGCAGCTGAGTCACGAGATAAAGTGGGAGAATTGGGGATGAGCAGCAAGAAAATCCACATTCTTGGCTTGCAGAGATGCAGAGCATTTCTGGTTCCCTCCCTGGCTGCTGTCAAGGCTTTGCAAGTAAATAATCAGCATGAATAATCTCTGCATTTCATGTACACTTCTCACGTAGAATAGTTTTAATGTGGAGAGGATTTAAGGGATTTTGAGAAAAACTGCTTAGAGCAGTTCACAACAATTGATAGGTATTAATGTCACATTTGCAAGTCCTGGTGTTTCCCTAATTTGAGCAGAACAACATTTTCTGCTTATTAAGGGTTTATCTTCTTGCTGTAGCTGTAAAAATACCAAGGACAGACGCTAAATTGCAGGTAAGGATGCTGCAGCGCTAGGGAATGGCCTTGCACCACATGTAATTGAGGCAAACCCTTGGGAAAGCCAGGAGGCCGAAATTTTGTCGTTCCTTCAATCTGCTTAACAAGGGTTGGTGAATACAATTAGGGAAAAGCAGAGCTGATTCATGGGCTTTATACTGGCCAGAACAGAAGTAAATGTTCCAATGCATTTTATAAGTAGTTCAACCAAGCCTAATTTCAGAATTGTTCACACCACGATGGTGGGCTTTTAGTCTTGCCCTGCTTTTGAGACATCAGCCAGGATTTAGTTCTTCTCCCGCTCCCTTCAGATAATACAGCGGGCACTTTTCATAATAACGCATCTGCTATATTTCCAGTGTGAACACCTCCATGTATGCAGAGCCCGTGTGTAAGACAGTTTCACAATATCAGTTTCGTATGTTTCCAAGAGCCCTTTTTCAAACGTGCAATTTGAAGCAATGACTTATTCTTTGTGTCTGAGCTGGTTGGGGGCTTGAGCTCTCTCGACAACCTGCTCAAAGGAAATTAAAACCTTGGTAGGGAAAGGAAGTTAAATCCTCTTTAAGGAACTGGAAAGAGAGCTTAATGGGTGACAGGAGGGCTGTGGCTGTTGTCTACTTAGAATTTAATGACACCATTGCCATTGTTTCCCACAGCATTCTCCTGGAGAAACTGGCTGCACATGGCTTAGATGGGTGCACTTCTCACTGGGTAAAAACTTGCCTGGATGGGAGAGCCCGAAGAGTTGTGGTGAATGGAGTTAAATCCAGTTGGTGGCAGGTCACAAATGCGGTTCCTCAGGGCTCAGTACTGGGACAAGTTCTTTATCAGTGATCTGGATTAGGGAACTGAGTGCTACCTCAGTAAGTTTGCATATGATGGCAAATCAGGCTGGAGTGCTGATCTGCTGGAGGGAAGGAAAGCTCTGCAGAGGGATCTGGACAGGCTGGACTGATGGGCTGTGGCCAGTTGTATGATGTTCAATAAAGCAAAATACCAGGTCCTGCAACTGGGTCACAACAACCCCGTGCAGTGCTACAGCCTTGGGGAAGAGTGGCTGGAAAGGACCTGGGGGTGCTGACTGATGGCTGAACATGAGCCAGCTTGTGACCAGGCAGACAAGAAGGCCAACAGCATCCTGGCCTGTATCAGAAATTGTGCAGCCCGCAGGGCCAGGGCAGTGATCATCCCCCTGTATCAGGATGATACAGCTTGCTCTGACCCCCATCACCCCCACCACATGCACACATGTGTGCACACACCCCCATGCCCCCCAGGCAAGGGGTGGCATCATGAGATGCGAGTGCAAAGCACAGAGTGCAGCCGCCTCCTGGAGAGTGTTAGGTCCTGAAGGGTTGCTCTGTGCTCACCACCAAAATCAACTGTGCTATGATTCTCTGATGTCTCATATGGGAGAAGTTTGCATCCTGGTCTCTTCTTCATGGTGGATATTCATTCCCTTTTGGCTGCACTTATCTTTCCAAGTATCAGAGCTAGCAACCCAACGGATCACAACTGTCACTGCATGAGTGAGGGTTTAAGGCAGACTAACCCAGATCAGTGGCATCAACTCTGCAAACCATCCTACCCCAGAATTTTTGTCTGGGAATGTGGCCTCGCCCCTTTCAGGCTTATTTGCCAGGAATTCCTGAGAAAGATTTGTGCTGCTGTGACATGCCTGGCAAATCCTATATTTGTTCACATTAGGATATCAATCACTAAAGTGTGGAAAACTATGCCTAAGCTAGAAGTAATTCTGCAGTATGCTTAACAACTTTTATTTTTGGAGAAGCAGCACAGCAGGGTCCTTGCTTGTCCCTTCCACTCTGCACCTCAAGAATTCCTGATTATGGAACAGTTCTTTTTTCATTTTACAGGGGTTTTAAACCCCTTTCATTACTGGATGGACTGTGGTGTCCCACAGGGCATGGATCCAAGGTTTTTCCAGAGCAATTATGAAGATCTTGCAATAGGGCTGTCAGCAGAATAACAGCTTTCCAATACAGACTTTCAGACTGGCTTCCTGGGGAATGTCCGAGGCTAGCTGAGAGTGTATGGCTGGAGGTTGCCTTAATATCTACAGCCTTCAAGATAATTTCTGCATGAAGACCCCGATTCATGTTGATTCTTAAAAATGCAATGTGTAAACTTGATGAAATTTCACAGGGTTAAACCAGCACGGCCTGCTGAAATCAACAAGGATATCTGGATTACCAGCATGAGGGCTGGCTCCATTCTTGCTTGGTGCACAAAACTTCCCAGTTCAAGCAACGGGGCTTACTTGGCTTTTTACTGTCTTGGAGCCGAACTTACATAATGTATTAAGCAATTACCTTGGCATGAAATGCAGGAGTGAGCTAATATTACAGATGAGGCAGTGCCCGGCCAGTGGAGGGACAGGCTGTCCTACAGGAGTCCAAAGGGGACCAGGCTCAAGGAAGGGTTCTGTGGATGATCAAGGGGGGAAGGCCTGGCCAACATGAGGAAAATAAACTTCATTTAGCCTAGTAATCTGGGGGAAGAGTGGGGATGGGAGTGATCTCCATTAGCGCAGCAAACGTTAGAAATGATGATGATGGTTAAGCTAAGAGCACTGGTGTCAGCAGTTGCGCTACAAGATCGGATGGGCTGCTCTGCTCAGCAATGGCTTCAGACTGAAAATTTCGAGGTGATTCTGGACTGTGAGAGCAGGGAGAGTCTGGAAAGCCTGCTCAAGGGAGCAGAACAGGGTAAAATGCCCGTGAGTTTGAAGATGGGATTGGATTTGACTGTGAGAGGGTGGGAGAGAGATGGTGAGTGGCAAGGAGGTTCCAGCCCATTCTGTGCCTCACAATCCCCCTTGCATCTAGTGTCAGGGACAACTCTGCCCACCGGCTGCTCACAGACCTTTCCATGAAGCTAACCACCTTCAGCCTTCAACTCTGCTAACAAAAATCTGGTCCATTCTGTTGTTGGTTTGGCATTTAAACACTCACCCTCCAGCTGCTGGGCTGCACTGATGTACTGCATCTTGACTTATGAGGCACAAACTGGGTTCAGGCCAGTAGCACTGGAGTGAGGGGCTGTGTTGTGATACCAGTGCCCTGCACCATCCAGCTCCTCAGATCCACCTCCTTGTTCATTAGCGTGGATCCAGGTTGGTACAGCTTCTGTGTGAACAACCTCTTTTTTCCCTCTAGGTATACTGCCTTTTCATTTATTACTACTATGTAAAAGTCTTCTCCTTCCTTCCTTTCTCCCTCCCTGAGACAGAGAACAGTAGGTAAAATGCCAGGGCCTGTTCTCTGCATGGGAGATCATTTCTGACTTGCTTCTGCTTCCCAGCTCTCATGTAAGTGACAGTCCTGGGTATTACGAGACTTCATTTCATATAGGGTAATTAAACTGTCAACTTTTTAATGCGAAGATCTTGTTATCCTGTTCTACAGAAAAAGTCTGAATTTTAAAGGGGTGTTTCTCTACTTAACATCTACACCCAATTTCTAAGATTTTGATTTAAACATGCCAGCGGTTAATCACCCAGGATAATATTCCTGCTTTTCCCAGCACCACTTACAAAGTCACGGAGGATGAAGAAGTCCTTCAGCAGCAATGCCACTGCTGGAAAATTAAAGAACAGATGCTTGTTACTGGCATTGTCCAAAGACTAAACACAGATCAGAATATCCTGAGTTTGGTATAATCAGCCTAAACACAAGCGAGTGATTAGTGAGAACTAAAAGAATCTGAACACAAATGCATGTTAATGAACCTGCCTTCAAAAAATGCAAGGAAACAGGGAACAAATTTATTCCCTTGAGAATAAATTTCTTCTTTGGGGTCACTTTGAATTGCCTATGGATCCAGAGACAAATGTGGCCAGGGTGTTTTTCAAAGGCCAGATTAACACGGACTCCAAAATACAAACACAGGTCTGATGGCATTCAGTGCAGATAAGAAGCCTGCTTGATGAATAAAGAGAAGAAAGTTGCAGATGAAACCCCAGCATCTTCCTCAGGTGGATGATGCTCTCGGGGCAGTGGTGTGTGCCTGTTCTGGCGCTGTTATTTTTGGATTCTGCTGCCCTGGAACTGACTCACCTCTTCAGGAAAGCCTTTTCCTCCCACTCCAGTTCTCTGTGTTTTCTTTCATGGCTCCTGATTTCCTTCTAGGGGTTTGCATCAAACCTCTCACACAAACAGTTTTAGAGCATGACCACTGTGACTGTTTTTACAAGGAGAAGCCTGAGCCAAAGAAAACATTAAATGCTTGAACTCCTTCCTGTTGATCAGATCTCAAAGCATAATTGTAATGAATCTTGTAAACCCCAACAAATAATTCCTCTTATCCTCACTGTGCATACATGGGATGTCAGGCTTAGGCAATTCAAATTATTTTCCCCAAATGCATGCTGTGTAGCAGGGCCAGGAACAGATTTTAGATCTAGAGATTTGTAGGTAGCCCAAGCTGGAAAAGATGGGGTTTCAATCAACATCAGATCAGAAGCTGCTGAGATGTCCCTTCTCAAGGCCATTACTTAGATTGTACCAGGAGATAAAGCAGGGCCGGAACACTCTGAGCACAGAGCAGTCACAAACTTTTCTCTCAGAAACGCCATAGTTACCCTTTCTCCAATGAAAATCTGTTCTTTCATGTAGAAAATGAAACCTGGTGATTCAAGAAGCAAGCAGCCACCACGTTGCACCGCCCGATAGGACCAGGCATCCCTAAAAAAGTCGGTTCAGAAGTTCAAGGGACCTTTTGCAGAAGATCGTTGTGATAATTACTGTGGTGTTAATTCCCACATTAATTGGTCTTCAAAATAACAGGCAACTGAAAAAAAGACAAGCATCGTAGTTATCATTTTATGTCTGTAAAAATGAAGGGAGGGTGAAGGAGCTTCGCTGAGCACAGCAGTCTGGTGGGCCTGTGGGTGCCCAGAGGTGTGTGTGTGTGGAGGCAAACCCTGCTGGGGTTGGGAGATGAGGTTGTGCCCTATCCTGGATTTTTTGTGGGGAGAGGGGTGTTTATCTCTTTGCCTTCCTTTTGAGCATCCTCTCGGGTGATGCATGAACTTCTTGTACCTTGCAAAGGTTTACAGTGAACTGCCTTTTGATAAACATTTCATTTTAGCAGATCCATCTCACCAACCCTGAGCACGCTGCAACATCCAAGAGGAGAACCAAGTGCTCAGCAGCCTTCCTCCCCAAGCGACACCACTAGGTATCAGCCTACCATGGCCAGAAAAGCCTTTCCTATTTGATCAGAAACCATAACATCTATGAAAACTATCATTTCCTGTCTAAAATTCTGATATAAAATTTGCATGTAGAGGAGGCCTTGCAGGGTCATCTCATGCTCTGGGCTGATCACATTTCTCTGCCTACCCACATCTGAAGTTTCTAATGGCTTAAAGTGCAGCCACGGTTTGTATTTGTGTTTTAGAATAAATAGGAAGTGAGCAGACTTGAGCAGCAGCAAGGTTGCCATAGCAATTGTTTGTTGAAAAATTGCAACAGCAAAACCCTGGAAAACATCTCACTGAGCCTCTACCTTTTCCATCATAGCCACCTGGACCTCAGAGAGGACAGCACGAGGCCGCATGGGAGGTGAGAGCACCCTTTGCCTCCCAGCTGCTCTTCAGCAGGCACTTCAGGGAGCCGGCCTGGAGACATGGCCGAGCCACTGAACTCATCCATTGAGCCTGAAGTTTCACTGAGTGACACACATAGAACTTTGCACACGCATTAAATCACAGCATGAGTCATCAAGTGATCCCATCATTATATCAGTGCACGCACTTACTTATAAATCGTAGATGAATCATAACGCATTAGTTTGACTCTTTTAACCATGGAGTATCAATCATATGTTTTGTCTTAGATTAAAGCCTGCAATCACTTTGAAAACACGCTGATCTTTGGTGCGGGAAGGTTATCTGTGGGGTGCTCTTGTGCTGTTCAGCTGAACATTGATGGGCCACTATTCGGAGAGGTAGCTAAATGGAAAATAAATCCATGTGCAATTTGGGAGATTTACTTTCACTTACATGAGAATATCTCTGAGAAGCAAACACCAGATATATCAGCACAGCAATACTTGTACCACTGCTATCTGAGCAAAGTGATGAGAAGTTGACAGCACTTGCAGAGAGTTTTTCACTTGTGGCTTTACATTTAATGCTTTATGTATTCCAATTGCTTACACCTGGAACCAGCCTTTAATGGGTGACATGCATTATTATTCTCATCTTACAAAGGGAGAGACAGGGATAGAATGTAAATGGGGGCTAAGGTGAGATAGGCACAGCAAAGCAGGCTCTGTTTGACACAGACCTTGCCTAATAGTATAAATTCATGGTTATTTTGCTGCCATTACAGCAGATGCTGCTGGCATCTCCTAGGCACGAGGGTCACACCATGTCTGAGCGTCAGCATTTCAGTGACTACGTTCAGAGTCGCTCGTGGGACATTTATATTCTCACGTCAACATCACTGGCCCAGGAAATAATATTTGCATAAATAGCTTAGAAATACTGACCGGAAAATCTTAACTGCCATAGGACACCTTTCTCTAAATCCAACAGTAAAGTCACCATTGTGCTTTAGGAAGAGGGATGGGGTGGCACAGCTGTATCCCACCAGTCACTGGACTGGCAGCTGGCTGCACTGGGCATCAAAGAGTGCTTGCAGAATAGCTCTGCCCTTCAGACCCAAAGGCAGGACAGCTCAGACTAGCACACTGCTTCTGGAGAAAGGATTTAAAAGGTCACTTCATGACCATGTCAGTGCTAGACTACACTGAAATATGAATGCCTAAGCTGTACTCACAAAATATACACAGGTGATGGCATATCCACAGCAGGTCTGATTACTTTGTTGGACACAGCTGGCCCCAAATGATCTTTCCTCTTGAAATACTTGCCAGCACTTTGTCAGGCACAGATGATCCTGTCTGGGAGCAGGAGGGTAACCAGAAAGCCTCCCAAGACCCCTTCAAGCTCTATTTTCTTGTGGTTCTTGTTCTGAATAAAATCAAATCTGTAGCATCATTTTTGACCCCCACTTTGAACTATTAGAGCTTATGAAGCAGAACAAATTGCTCTGATACTTCTTCAAAGCAGGGAATTGCCAGAGATCCAGTTGTGTGGGATATTCACCAAAAGCTGTAGAATACCAAAACTGCTTCCCTACGATAAACCAGTAAGCCATGAAATCTAGAAGCTGGTGTCCAACAGTGGTCAGTTGTGCCAAACTCAGAGGGGGACACAAAGTAGTACTTGTCATAAATTCCTTCACAGCATATCACACAGTGCTGACCATCAGATAATATTTAGTTTAGAAAATAAAGGCAGGTGTAGGATTATTCACACCCACTTTCCCTATAGCTTTACACTGAACACAGCTTCCTCAGAACTGCCTGGTATCGGTCGTTGCCGAGCAAATTTTTCATGCACAAAGATCTCCTTGCTGTTTAAAATAAAAACCAGCTTGTCATAAAGGAGTGAAAATCTGGGACCTTTTAGAAATTCCCAAGGCACTTTCCAAGACAGGATATGAAAAGCTAAAGGCTGCACTTAAAAGCCTGCATTAACTGAATGCTTGTGTTAGTGAAGGTTAGAGAGAGAAGAGCCACCTTGCCCTCAGTAAAGACAGGAGAAAGTTCTGAGGTGGGAATTTGTTTCATCTGCTTGGACCAGGTTATGAGAAAACAGCCCCATGCTGGGGAGGGCTTAGCCCTGGTGCTTTTCTCGAGGCTGCTCCTTGGCACAACATCTGTGTTGTTCTCCCTGTAAGGAAAAGCAGTTCCCCCACTCACTGACACAAACCTTCATGATTACCAGGTGCACGGAGAAGTGAAGGTCATTGCCATAAATCCTGCACATTTGCCACCATTTGGAAACAAAACACCTCTCAGTCTGCAGAACTCATTTCTGCACAGCCTTCCTTCTGCAGCTTGAAAACATTATGTATGCTTCGAGTCTTGCTACCTCAATACCGTGTCATTGGACAAAGCTACCTTCCTTGAACAATGCACTGAATACCAAAGAATACAAACCATCCTACATGAGGCAATTTAGTTTGCTTTAAGTGAGCTTACTAGAAAATCCAAATTCTTTTTGCTGTAGACATGTTCAATTAGAGAATATTTATATAATGTTATCCTTCAGGGGGTTTGAACTGCAGGTTCAGCTTTCTCACAGACTGTGCTTCAGCAAACAAATGAGAGTCTTCTGGATTGGATATGAGGAAGAAATTCACCACACTGGAAGGGTGGTGAGGCACTGGAATGGGTTGCCCAGGGAAGTTGTGAATGCTCCATCCCTGGTGGTGTTCAAGGCCGGGTTGGACAGAGCCTTGGGTGGCATGGTTTAGTGTGAGGGGATCCCTGCCCATGGCAGGGATGATCCTAAGGTCCTTTCCAACCCCAACTATTCTATGATTCTATGATTTCCTTATGTTCCTGCTTTTTAGCTTGGTCAAAGATTGCTGCACTTGCCTGACAGCAGAGCATATCTTATGAAGCCCAAGTCAGAGCCCATGAGTGCTGACTCTGTCAGAGCTTGCACTGAAGCCCCTGGTTCCACATATGTAAATACCAGCTTGGTATCAGCCAAGCAGCACTTCTAAAGCAGTTTCAAAATCCCCCTTACTAAGGAGCTACTAGTGTCTTGTTGAAGTCTTACCAAGAGGAGATAGGTCTGATCATGGGTCAGTTCCCTCCTCTTGCTTAATGACAAACATTTACCTGAAAATAAGATGCTTTGTTCATGAAAGATCATCTATTCCTTGATGCATTCCCCCACTAAAATCCAGGTTGTCTCAGTATCGTATGCAGAATTAGTAGGCTATGTTAATGGGATCAGAAAAAATACCTCATTTTTTGGAAGTCTTTGGTACAACAAGCCAGGAGTGGGGAGAAGTGTAAGTTCATACTGTCTCAGCAGGGCTGTTTTCTACTGGAAAGCTTTTAGACTTGTCAGCAGTAGATTATGAAATTAGTTTTATTTCTTAGCAACCCTCACCAAGGTTATACATCCACCGGGACTCTTAAAATCTCATTTTTTTCCGCATCCCTGGCAGAAGGAATACCAGTGACCAAAATAAACTCCTGACCAGGCCCAGCCCTCCCCTGGTTACCAACCAGTCAAGGTCAGAGACAGAAACCAGGATGAAATCTGCGCAACATGCAATCCATGAGGCTGCTTGCTCAGTTCCTTGCTCAGACAGCTGCTAAGGGGGAGTGGGAGCCAGGCAGCCCCTCCAGAGGCCACGAGGAGCAGCCAAGTGGCCCATCAGGCTGTGGAGACCCAAAATCAGGCCCTTGACCAGTGACAATGTGCCATTTGAATGGCCAGCTGCCATATATGTACTGCTAGCTAGCAGCCGATCTGTCTCTTTCATTTTGACCAGCTCAAGGTGCAAGCAAGCGGGAACCTGAATGTTGTCTTGGCTGGAGAGTGATGGAGGCTGGCTATTGCACTAATGGAAGGTCGGGGACATGGAGAGCTCCAGGGACGAAATGTCAAGGTCAATTAAGGCATGTGGGAGGTGTTTCATTGTAGAAGTCTTAAGGCATTACAGATGGCAGAGGTAAGGAACAAGGAGGGACCTGGTATCTTGTGGAGAAGAAGGAAGGAAAATTGAGGAGTAAATATCATGGGTGCAGGGAGCTGTGGCCCAGTAGCGATGTTTGGTGGTCAAGAAAAGCCAACTTGCCCACTAGCTGGGTTGCTCTAGGCTTCCGCTCCAGGCTTTAGGAAACCAGCTTCACCTCAGGGAGTACCTTCACTGTTTGCATCTATAAATACCAGACCCAGTAAACATCAGGGTGGGGTGTCAGCACAGCTCATTTGTATCCTGTTCAGTCTGGGAAGCATTTATGCTTTCCATTTTTTTCATTTTTTAATGAGTTCTCTATTCCTCACGGTTGCAAACACAATTTCCCAAAGTGGGATTGGGTATCACAAAGCCCACCCAACCACACAGCCTCACCTTCTCATTTCACCATGAATTCCAACTAAAAGTGAAGCCCTTCTCTTTCCTAAGAGAGTGCACTTCTTGTAAGGCACACTGGTTCAGAGTTTATATTCTCAAACACATTTGAGCAGACCTACAGAAGAAGAGTGATGGTGATACTGATTTCTGTAGCACCCCCCTGAGCTTTGACTGTGCTTGGGCTCTGGTTCTGCACTCACAGAGCAGCTCTGGAGCAGAAAGTCATTGACTCCAGCAAGATCAGCCTGCCAGAGCAGAGGCTCAGCTCTTGCATCACAGTCACAGTGCAGCCAATAACCCAATACTCACCACAGGAACAAAAGTCCTACAGATTATCACCAAATTAAATATTTTGTATGCATTGCATTATTATATTCTTTAATATTATTATTACAGGAAAAGTGTCACAACGACCTTCTCTTAGGAATGATTGCTTTTATTTTTCTGTGTTAATGCTCATTAGCAAATTTCTTAGAATGTGATGCTGGCTGGAACTTAACGTATTGTATAGGCAAACAGGATTTCATAAACAAATATGATTCATTATCCTCACCAGATAATAGAATTACCTATTCAAAGGCCTCTGAACTATTCAGTATTCACTGAAGGTGAACTATTAGGTTTATTAACAAGACCTATTTGTATGAGACAGCTTCTTAACACTCTCAAGAGGGCATAAAGGCACTATAGTGTGTGTCAGCCTGTGTAAAGAAAATTAGGCACATGAAGAGAAAATTAAAAGACTTAACCTCTCCAATTTTGACTCCAAAGGGAAACAGTGAAAACTTGCTCTTTTCTCTACTGCCTCTAGAAGGTCCCAAGGGGAGCTCGTGCCAGTTCACAGGCTGTGGGATGGGAGTGGTCCTGGGGAGATGCACACTCTTCACTGAGCCCCAGGAATGCGTTAAGTTAAAAACAGGAGCCATGGTGATAAGTGCTTCTGCGACTGTGAGTTAGTGGTGCCTCACATCATTGCTGGCGCATGTCAACAAGGGTATGGGCAGAGGCAGCCCTGCCTGTTTCCTTTGCTCTTCTGGAAGCACCTCCAAGCTCCCCACAGCAGACACATAGCCCAGCACCATCTTCAACCTCTCCAGATGAAACTTCCCCCTTCTCATTGCAAAATTCTCATTGCTGTGCTACGCAGCACTTCCAGCACAGGGAACATCAGCATCCCAATGATTTCCCAGGCCTCTGACCCTTCATTGGTGAAATACCTACAGAGGAATCAGCCTGCAAGAGTTTAATGCACATTCAAATCTTCTTCTGCCATGTCCCCTTAGATTAGGTCAGGCTTTCAAGAATGAGGCCAGGAGAGCCCCAACAAGCATGCACAAATATCTCATGGTTATCCCTTTGTGTTCAAACAGTTAAATATCAAATCTTTTTATGCCTACGACTTTGTACACTTTGCTGTTCCTCCCATGGTGATGTTCTGCTACAGGAAGTATGGTGTGTGTAAGGCATGTGTAATATCCCACGTAGCTGACCTACTTGTGTTCTCCTGTAGAGAGCATACAAGGTGCATTTTGTCTTGTGCTCACTATACAATCCTCCATCTCTCTGGGTAAGCCTACAGGCTACCCTCCTCATAAACTTCCTGAGAAGGAAGGGTCTTGCATGAGCAAATCACCATTAAAGGACAGAAAAAAAAAAAAGGTAGGAATAGGCAGGCAGTATTTTTGGACATGGACAATTACCAGCGAAGTCCCACAGGGCTTAGGCCATATGAATCATATGGATCATGTGACGTCATCTTCATAAATGACCTGGAAAAGTGGAGAACAGAGATTGCTGGTGATATGAACTGATTGAAATGAACCTGGCCTTGAACACTTTTGCCCCAGGAGTTCCTTGGCAAAGTCTCCTGAGGAAGTTCCCCTAAAACCTTTCATACTGCTGTGCTCTTCCCTAAGTATTCATAACAGTCACCTTATTTTTTCTGTGTTTTAACTTCTTCATAGTTCTAAATATCCATCTGTAGGCCTGTCAGAAGTGTGAGGATATGGAAATGAAACCTAGGAAAAACGTAAGTCAAGCTCACAGGGAACTAAAAGATACCAGGGTGTACTAACCCAGGCCACAGAAAGAACAGGTGCTTGTTTAAACAGAGGATTTCTATGGCAACAGGGAAAAATTAGGCTTGCTTGTCTTGATCTTTTGATCCGCAGCAGTCTATGGCCTGTGCGATATTTCACTCTCCTTCTGGACATGGGCAGAGGCAGCCCACTGACCAATAAACCATGCAGACTCAGCAGTGCAGAGCTGATCCTAATGCTTTCTGGCTGGCAGGGATCTTAATAGAAAAGCTGGTAGTGCGTAGTGTCTGTAGCGTGCTTAATGCAGTGGATGATTAAGCAACAAAACATACAAAAACCCCCAGCACAGATCATTAATTGTGAAGAAAATAATAACAATACAAGATTTGTTTGTTATACATTGGAAAACAAACAAACAAAAAACAAGGCCTTTTTAGGTACTTGAACTTGTAGAGAACTTCTTTGCAGCTTTTTCCTGTATATTCCTTCTCTCTCAGTCAAATTGCTACACACCATCCTCTCTACACTTGGAGATAACAAGAAAAATCCCAGAGGAGGGCTACTGTGCAAGACCTTTTCGTGGGCTTCCTTTGTGTTGTGGTGCCCAGATTGACGCAAAAGTGATCTACAAGCCACAGCTCCTGGGATTGGTCTCAGCCCATTCCACTTGCCAGGGTTCATCTGTAAGGTGCACAGCACATCTCTGCAGGGGAAGGGCAGTTATTCAGACCTCTCAGAGTCTGGAAAAATGACAGGTAGCCTTTTCTTCCTGCAGGTACAAACACTTCATCCTCACCATGGGTATAATGAGCACCTTGTGGCAGTTAAAGTTAGTTGGCAGTCTAGGCACTTCATAAAGAAATGAGAGACATTCATTCTGAACTGCTACTGCCTCATCTGAGAATGGATGAGCAAGTGTTAGGTGTGATTCTGGAATGTCTGCAGTGTGTGAATACAAGCTATGTTATTAAGTGAGGTTACTAACGCTAAATGGAAGTGATCAGCTAAGAATGGCTCTGAACAAAAACATGTTGAGTTTGGCTGTTCATCTGAGGGGGCAGAGATCAGGGGAGTCATACCTATGTGAATGAGCCAAAATAAGGCTGTACTTTAAACAAGTTTGACAAGTATTAACTTGGACGGATCCCACTGATGGCAAAACCAAGTGTGAGCAGTGCTGCGCTGGTGTGGGGCTGTGCAGTGTCCCCAGGCAGTCTCTGCTGTTCCATGGGTGCTACTGCTAACGCTGTGTCAGTACATGGGAACAGGTGAAATGCCCTCTAAATGTCAGTAAACACTGTAAGGAAAACATCAGCTAGATATTTACCCTGCCCTATTTTATGCTTTATGTGGCCTCAAAATTCAGCATTGTAAAATGTAGGAAATTTATAAAGAAAACTATGTGCCTAGAAGAAAAGGTCATAGCTAGCAGGACAGATGACTGTAAGACAGGATGTCTGCTTTGATGGTGCTAACTGTTGGATAAACTTCAGCTTCCTGAGCAGGTTGTGAAGTCTAAGAGAGGGCTGTTGTAGTAGAAAACTCAAAACCAGCATGTTAGCATTCCTCAGCAACTGAAGAACAGTGAGTTGTGGTATGAGACAAAAAAGTGGAAAAAGCTGATGAAGGACAAGAGTAGAAATATGATTATGGAGTTATCCTCCATAGCCAGCCAAAGAGAATAATTAATTCATTGAGGAGATTGTGTGTAATTTATAGCTGCAAAGACATAACAGATTCTTGCAAGTTCTTTTTCTGAGCACCTTATTGGCATTCTGATCTGTAATTATCAATATACAATACTAATAAAGTATTAAGTGGATTAAGAAGTGACTAATAAACAGCTCAAAAAGCTTTCTCTTCATCAAGCAGATTTGTTATCTGTAGGATCTTAGGAAGATCAGCAGGAGCTTGGTACCTCTCCAAAATTTGTATCCATTATCAGTAAGACACAAAATCACTGCTAGTAAAAATTCAAATGCAGCAAGTGTTGGGGAGGACAGAAATATCTGGATCACATAACTAACTGAGGCTTTTCAACAGCAAGGCATTTGAAAGGAGTCAAATTCAAAGTTGGTCTGACCAGGCAAGGTAGACCAGCCCTCAGAACTGAATCTTAAAAGTAACTCTGGAGCAACCAGTGCAGTAAGCCATGGGTACTCAATGTGGTTAAAAAAGGCAAAAGAATTGCCTACTGGTCAGAGAGGCAGTAGAAGTAACACACTATGTTAAGGAGAGCGTAAAGAAGCTGAATACCTTTGGCTCAGCCCCTTCCAATGCCTACAACCCATAGAAACCATCATCAGCCCTTGCACTGTGCTGGGCACTGAGGATCTTCCCCACACTTCTCCCACCAAAGCCTGCATCCCTCTTGAGCAGAGAGACGACAGGGTCAGCAGTGGTCAGGGCACAGCTAGGAAAACATCAGTGGTCAAGGTTGCTTCTGCTGGGGCATGCATAAGAAACTGCACTGCTTTGTCAAAGGGCTTTGAACTACATATGCTGTACGCATCTCATTTTCTAATTTATTTTTGGCTAATGAAATTTCTGAGAAGCAAATCACATTGCTATCGACGCTGAATATAATGCAGCCCCTTCTTTGTCACAATCATTTTTGAAATGAAGTTGTAACAGTGCTGTAAAAAATACTTGATGTGACAAGCCTGGAAGATGAAACAGTTTGTTGATGTCAGTCTGTGGTAATGGAAGCTGAGCCGAATTGCTCAAGAGCAACAAATTATATAGATTTAGCGCACAGAACAATTCAGCTACATTACTTTAATGTCCTTTTTAATGGAAACAAATTGCTTTGAGCTATGTAAAGTGGTGTCAGTGAGAGCCTGAAAGTTCAAAATGACACAAGGCCATTGGTAAGACCCTCATCCAGGTCAGTAGAAGCATGACAGAGTGAAAAACAAGGAAGGAACCAAGAATTTGGTCCCCAACACATACTCTGGAGGCTTTGTTTAGATCCTAAGTCAAATACAATGAAATATTCTTGGTCTTTGCATAATAGCAACTGCTTATCATTTGACTGTATCAAAGTATATATCAAACTTCACTTAAATTTGCAACACCTCTGAAGCCTGGCCTAAGTTTTTAAGTGTTTAGCCATTTTAACTACAGTAATATACTTACAACCCCTAGAATAAGTGGCTGCACTGAGGAGCTGTTGTCTCAATACAGTTTATTTAAACTGCAAAGCAACATAAGCAGTACTTTTTAAAGTGATCATTATGTGTATAGTGTGACGCCTCGGGCTCCCAGTGACACACCTGCATCACTCTGCACTAGGTGCCATATGAATATACAAATCTTACACCAATATCTTTGTAACAGGCTTTAAATACCCCCAATACATTTGCAAAAGATCAAGTCCAGCAGGTCAAGGGAGGTGGTTCTGTTCCTCTGCTCTGCTCTGGTGATACCCCACCCGGAGTACTGCGTTCAGGTCTGAAGTCCTCAGTACAGGAAAGACATGGACCTTGTGGAGAGGGTCCAGAGGAGGTCACAAAAATTATCAGAGGGATGGAGCACCTCTCCTGTTAAGAAAGGCAGTTGGGCGCGCTCAGCCCGGAGAAGACTCCAAGCAGACGTTATTGTGGCCTTTCAGTACCTAAAAGAAGCCTTAAGAAAGATGGGGACAGACTTTTCAGCAGGGCCTGTTGCAACAGGAGGAGGGATAATGGTTCTAAACTAAAAGAGGAGAGATTCAGGCTGGATGTGAGGAAGAAGATATTTACAATGAGGATGGTTAAACACTGGCGCAGGTTGCCCAGAGAGGTGGTGGATGCCCCATCCCTGGAGACATTCAAGGTCAGGCTGGATGTGGTTCCGGCCAACCTGATCTAGATGGAGATGTCCCTGCTCATTGGAGAGCATTGGACTAGATGAGCTTTGAGGGTCCCTTCCAACCCAAACTATTCTATGATTTTATTCTATGATTCCTTAAGTCTTTAACTGGCATAGTACAACCATATTTTAAAGAAGAGGAAAGCTGAAGTCAGTTGAATTCTTCTTTCTGTCACAAAGGTGGAAATGGAAAGAGTTACAGATTTTCACAGAAGAGACTTGACAGGACACCTTTGACCACAAAAATACTGAATTGCTTGTTGCAGATAATAGAATGAAGTGGGGACGAGTGCTTTCCTCCTCCCTTACCCTGATCACAGAGAAACACTATCCTTTTTCTTTTGGAGATGACTACATTTTAGTGCTGTTCTTCTGTATTGTAACAGTGATATTTTTCAGGAATAAGCCTTCTCCTCTGTACACGTAAGTTCACAAATGCCTTGAGGCTAGTCTTTAAATCCAAACAGTCTTGCCAGGTACAGACATTGTCTACCTTCTGTACTGGAAAAAAATGGCTGGAATAAATATTAAAGTGACTCTATCTGTGTTGTTATAAGGGGCCATCAAAAAGACTGTCTTTGATCAGGTTGTTGAGCCTGATGAAAGAGCCGTGGTGGTGTTCAACAGACAGCACAGCCTTGCTGTGGCTCTGCTACATGAGCTCTGGAACTGTCCTGGTAGGGCTGAGCCACACTGTCACTCGTGCTTTGTTTGGCAATAAAAGAGGGCTCATACAGCTTTGACAAGTATATAATGCTTACATCATACCCCATTGTGGTGCTTAGATGATACACAAAACACTTTGCTCACTTTTGATTAATGTTTCTACAAACTAACTTTTTGCTAATGCATATGTAAGAAAAGCATCATAAATACTTCTGGAGATAGACATTGATCATATGGCTTACAGGAAATTACTGCTTGGCCAAACTGAAATGCATGAATGAATTGGCAGTCAGACGCTCAGAAAGCAAAAATTACATTGTATGAGCTGGGTGACTTTTCCTGCAGTATGAACAATGGATTATCTTGAGGAATATGAGCAAATTCTAGGAGGAAATGTATTTACTTAACCACTGGCCAAATAATTTTAATATCAAGGACATTTGTAAAAGATCAAAGTCTATTTGAGGATAACTAAAATGGACTCGTCTGATGAAGCACTTGGCCAGAGAAAAAACATTCTTTGCTCTATGCTCCAAAATTATGCAGGTTTCCAAATGACTTCCATTCCCTTGCACGCAGTATTAGTTCTTCAGTTATTTGTGTACAGATGCGCAGTCAACATGAAATATCCATGTGAACCTGCGTATCCCAGTGCTGCCATTACCCAGACACCTCTCCACTTGCATGCAGAAGTTAAATTTAAGCCTAAAATGGCCTTGCCTGTGAAATAATTTCCTCCAAAAATTACCGTGCTGAGCAATGGTCATTCTATTATTTGACAGCACGTAGAGGATTTGTGAGGAAAAAACAGCCTGCTGTTGATAGAATCTGGAAGCTGAGGGTCTCCCCAGTGCAAGGAAGATGTGAACGTACTGGAGCAAGCCCAGTGAGGGCCACGAAGGTGCTTCAGGGACTGGAGCATCTGTCACATGAGGAGAGGCTGAGAGAGGTGGGATGTTCAGCCTGGAGAAAAGAAGGCTTAGTGGGATCTTACCAATCTTACCAATGTGTTTAAATACCTGATGGATGGGGAAAGAGTAAAGAGGATGGAGCTGGGCTCTTCCCAGTGGTGCCCAGTGACAGAATCAGAGACAATAGCCACAAACGGAAAACCAGAAAATTCTGTTTAAACATAAGGAAATCACTTTTTTTTTAGTGCAAGGGTGGTTGAACACTGGAACAGATTGCCCCGAGGGCTTGTGGAGTCTCCATCCTTCGAGTTACTCACAGCCCAACTGGATCTTATGTGATCTGCTTTGGGTGACCCTGCCTGAGCAGGGCTTGGGTTCGTTGCTCTTCAGAGGTTTCTTCTGCTGGTACCAGAGCATTCTTGCCCTACCTGAAGGCCTGGTAGAAAGTAGAAAACATTCTTTCAGTGTTCAGAATTTCATTGCTTAGTTTCCTTCTCTTCTTCTACTTCGCTCTTCTCATACACTTAATTTATATCTGATGAGTCTTTCTGACCTCTGAATGGAGTTTTGAGAGCCAGCTGGATGAGCTTCACTATGGCCAGACTGGATTATGTGGGACTGTGTCTTCAGTATGTAATGTTTTTAACTGAGCTAAAAGAATCAGAGATGCTATAGAGGGACCGAGCCGGACAGTGCTGACTTTGGAGTCACTCTGCGTCAGGCTACCATAGGGAATGCCACCACTCTTACATCCTGAGCAGTCTCCTACTGCCATGTGCCTCCAAATAGAGCATACATGGGCTTCAACTATTGCTAACCATTTGTCTTCACAAGTAATGACATTAAAAATAAACAAAACCCTCACACCCTCCTTTTTTATCATTACTGACTTGTGACTTTCAGCCCACACAGTTGTTCCAGCTTTCTTCTTGTCCCAAAGCACCCACAAAGAAGGAGGTAATTCCTCCTCTTCCAGCACGAAACACTTCATTGTGGTAAGGTCTACCCTGGTGCCACAGGCATCTCCTTCTTAGAGCAACTCCTGGTCTTCTATCTATCTTAAAACCAAAGGAAGATGAATAATGTACAAACCCAGCATGCTGAAATTGATCAATTCAATGCAAGAATTTTGAGCCTCACCTCTTAAATTCCTGAGGAAGAAAAAAGAGTGAGGGTTGTGGTGTTTCTAGTTGTACACAAATATGTACATAGGTGCAGTTTACAGTTCAGCTGTAATAGCTTGCCTCCTTCTGTGTGACAACAAGGGTAGCATATTGAGGTAGAAGGCAGACATTCGTAAAGATGCCAGCAAGCACAGTAAATCCCCAGGGTCCAGGCAGGAGAGGATAAACCGCTGTCCCTGCAGCCCTTGGCCAGGGTTCTGTCACTGATGAGGCAGCTCTTGGCCTGGGAGAACACTGCAGCCTTTCCTGTGCGCACACGGGATGATAACTGCTTTCTTGGATGGGAAAAGAGAGAGTTTTCATTAAATCTGCTACCTGGGCCGGCAGCCTGCTGCCTGCTGAAACCCAGCATATGCTACAGACCCAGCCTCACAAGAGGCAGAGGAAATCCAGGGTAAGGAATAACTCGTACTACAAGCAGACAGGACAAAAAAAAAAGGAAAAAGATTACTTAGGTGCAGACTCCTGCAAGGTATAAGACAGATGGTTTCCCAGGCCCAGAGCCAAGAGTATTTTGAATATTGGCCAGCAATTACATGAAATTCTTGCTTATTTATTTATTTACTCAGTCATCAATTAAAAATACCCAGAAATCAGTCTGACTGTGTTCAAATTCAGCTTGCTCCAGCCTTATTGTCTCTCCTGCTGGTGGATTCATTTCCTTTCTGATCTTTGCCTTCAGGATGGTGAGGTTTAAGAACTGCTGTATCAAATTGTTATAAGGCTGCTGCCGTTTTCACTCTGTGTCAGCGCTCCCAAAACTTGCCAGCAGTAAACCTGCTTGGGCAGGCACGGCATGAGCGAGCCTCACTCCTCCTGCCCCTCCAAGTCAGTGGCTCTTCTGAAAGATGATGCCATGGTGATTGCAATGACACCATCCATACGCAGGGAGGGGGAAAACAGTCCTGCACATCTCAGACTAGGGAGGGGGGAAAGGGAAACCAAAATCTCTGCGCAAGGCAGGGTAGGTGCTGGCTTCCCATGCAGCACAGTCTGGGAGTCTACCCGCTGCAGAGACCGTGTCCCCTCCTCAGCACAGCCACTTCATTTATCCCAATTGCGGATCAAGATCTCTGCTACATGGAGGTTGTGACTGCATTTCTGCAACTTTATAGCACTAGACTCAGTGCAGGTCCACAGAACAGTTGGGGTTGAAAGGGGCTCCTCGGGGGTTCACCTGGTCCAAAAGTGGCTCTCTGCAGTTGTGCAAATGTTATTTGTGTTAATACATCCACTCCAAACTGTGCAACGTATGCTGAGACCCTCGAGTCCAGCTTTGTATACTAGAGTTTTAGGAAAAATAGGGGTATGAAATCTATTAATCTCTTTCTGTTACATTTTTTCTAAGTGCATTTAAAAGTGGTGGCCTGGCACAGCATCATACCCCAGCCAAGTTTTGCTGAAGGCAAGTATCGTCTGGGGGTAAGATGATGAGACAACCAAGCTTACAGCAGTGTAGTGCTTAGAGCGATAACACAGAGTATGAGACTGGACTGCTCTGTGTGAGGGGGTTTCCCACCCACGAGAAAGGCAATACTGAGGACTGTCACAGCCAGTCTAACCTCACCTGAGACACTGAGTAAAAAACAGGTGATATCAAGCAAACACAAGGCAGGGAAATAAACTACAGGTGCACCAAACTCTGTGATGATGAGATGAAGGGGGAAGATGTTATGGCCATTGGGCCAGGGGCCAGCCCCATGTAAGGCACATACTGCCAGGCTTTGCTCAGCCACCAACTACAGCTGAACCTGGCAGGGAAGGGGACTGGAATCACCTCAGGCACTGATGGGATGTGACAGACATGGTCTGGGAAAAAATCCAACGCATTAGGTAAGCCTTTATATCAGGGCTGGCTCTGAGATACCAGCAAATGAGAAGAGTTTGTATCACATAGTTGCTTTTAAAACCAAAAGTGGTAGGGTTCTGTTGTTTGGGTTGTTTTTTTTTTAAGTAAGAAGGGTCTGATTATGTGATCCAGCTGAGTTTTTGTTCAAAATTCTCTCCCCCAGTTTCATGTCATAACATTTTCCCAAAGCCAACTGCCCAAGGACTGAATTAAAATAAGACAGAATATTAAATCTCTTAGTTCACAAGGATTTAATTTTCTGTGTGTTTAACCTAGCGAAAGTTCTTTTCCAACACTCTGAAAGTGTTATTTAAGAGAAGAAGTGATTGCAGCAGTTAGAAATACCAGACAATGTGTTGGTGCTTATGAATTAGATCATAAATGGTAAAGCAATGAAGTTCCATTGATTTCCTTGAAGCTAAAGTCATTTTACACCACCTGAGCATCTAGTCTTTCAGCTTCAATTCACCTCCACTGCCAAATCACTGTTGTGATAATGTCCTTCAGTGGAGGACATCTATTACAGAAAAAAACAATTACACAATTTTTCATCCCTTTCTGCTGTTCCAAAGATAATTACAACTAGATAGTCTCAAGAAAGGTCGTGTTTGCTTTTCGTTTTATACATGGTCATTATTCTGCAGTGTCAGGCACAAGATATAATCACAGTTTGCATCTCTTTAGATACCACTGCCAGTCACCCTGAAACACAAACACCAAGGGAATTCAGCCGCTTGAGCATCATCATGCAGATTCGCACGTGTCCTGCCTTCCTTGTCTGTCTCTTCCAGGGTAGGTATAGGAGGGCTCCCTGCTTACAGACCAGCTGTCCAGTGCTCCAAGTCCAGCTCTCCATACTCATGTGCATTTCATGGTCTCTGATAAGGAGGGAGAGGCAGACCTCTCTTGCTCATTGAGCAGATAAAATAACCAAAATGCTAGAAAAGCGAGTCACCGGCCTGCAGCCCCAGCTGGACCACAGGAACCAGTGGGGGAAGTTGCATAGGGAAGGACTTTGCACCACTGTAGAGAAGACCATAGTCCTTTAGAAAAGCTGCACAGAGAATTTATTAATGCTTTATGAGTCCTATCTGAAGGTCAGACCACATGTAAGGGTCTCTCTGGGGATTTACTCCATCATTTGCTCACAAGAAACTCCCAGATTTGCAGCCTATAGGTGATCTGTTTTTGCTCTTGGACACATTTCACCACAAGTCCCAGTGTAGGAGTAGAGCCAGGACCAGCTGGTCCCATTCCTGTGGGCCTGGCATTACTGTACTAGTTCATGACTAGTTGCAAGCCTTTTTTAGGGCCTGTTCTACAGAGTAGGGTGAAAGCTGTGGATATGTTTCTTGCTTTTAAGCATACAGTGTTGTAGGAAACAACCTGTTATGGACTGAATGGGCCTTAGGAGAATCTTCATAATCTCAGGGTGGAAGCCTTTCTTCAGTCTAATCCATGATCCTCTTGAAGTTTAATAAATTTCCTTTTCTAGGTAACAAGCTTCACTTTGGTAAAGGGTAGCATACTGCACAGCAAGGATCTGAAAAATCCCAGCATGGTGCAAACAAGCCTCAGAGCCTCCAGGTGAGCCACACCAATCACAGCACATTCAGTCAGCATTAACAGTCATTCCAGTCCACTGCCTGTTCAATAAACCTGGGGTGAGATGAGACTCTGCAACGTCCCATACTCTTTCCAAGTAACTCAGTCTCATACTTCAAAAGCAGTGATCCTGCTGGCCAGAGACGAGGCAGGCTGCCAGCAATGTGCAGGGAAGCTTTTTGCTGATCATTCCCTGAAGCAGGAGCAATAACTTCAGTCATTAGGGCTGCCTTCAGCAGCACAAAATTCGTATTGTTTTTAAAGACTGTTTGTGGCTGTTAGCAACTCAGTTGCAAGTAAGCAGATTTGGTTATTAAAAATTTGCCTGAAAGAATATGCCTTGAAACCACATGAAACTGCCTAACTGTCCATTTATTTAGCTCTCAGACCTGCTGTGTAATGCCTGAGGAGGATGCTGCATCTTTAGGGTGGCATCCCTGGAGCATCAGTGGGGCTCCAGTGCTGCCCCAGCCCTCCTCACCATCGCACTGTGGGTATCATTCTCTCCACTGTTATCCACTGTTGAGTGGAGTCTCTCAACTCAGCAGTTCCCAGCTACAGCCTGGCAATGCAAATGGCAACGGGATCACGATCCTCATCGACAAAGAGGTTGTTGACAGAACAGTTTGGGGTATCGATCTGTAAGGCAGTTCCAGCACCAAATCAAGCCATGGCGTCAGAGATGCTTTCACAAAATGCTGCATTTTGTAGCAAATAGTCTGGCACTTAGTCCAAAGCTCACCCAATACAGAGGGAAAATCTCTGCATTTCACAGGGTGGGGTTAGATTCCCCACCCTTAATAAGAAATAATGTTCTCTTGACTTACTTTTCTTTATGTCATTTTTAAAAAAGACACAAAGAGCCAGTAAAAGAACTGTTACTTAAACCTACAAGATAAGTTCCCACAAATCCTTATCCTGTTGCATTCCAGGACATCTGTGCATATTAAGCAGGAGGAACTATTATCTGCTACAAGGCAGGTGTTTTAGCTGTCCTGGGAGCTAAAAATTAGAGTCTCGCTAAAACCAAATTCAATACCATGGGAAGATCTTTAATTAAACATACAAACTGATTTGTTTTGGTTGATCAGTAGTGATAAAAATAGAAAGACATGCTGTGGAATAATTAAACATTTGACTGAAATAAAATGTTGCCTACAAATGCTTTCGGCATGAGTATTATTTTGACTTCAGCTGACACTGATCTGGTGTTGCGGTTGAGACGGACAAACGGCATGTGACATGCTTCTTTGGTGATTAAGTAGAAGTTCTTCTTTACTATTACAAACCCTTACTTATATACAGTCTCTAGCATACGTGTTTTTTAGCCATTGGTCACATCGGTTAGCAATAGCACATTATTGGACGACCCTTTACCGCATTACTAAAGTCTGTTATCTTGCCAAGCTCTTGTTCTGCAGCTAGTTACTCCCTTTGACTTGCTCACTCCTCCGGATGCCTTCTGCTTTCCCATCCAGCTGCCGCCTTCTTTCCCATACGGATACCTTTGGTGCCTCATTCTTCATGGGTGAGCTTTAATATCTTCAAGGCCAAGTTCTAACTTCATGCCTTCAGTCAGGGAATCCACGGGCCTGCCGTAGCCCCCCACCACAATCTGGACTGGTTTTCTAGTACTGGGCTCCTTTGCTGGTTGGTTGGTAGCTCTCCTGTTGCAGACTACTGAAGCCACATGCTTCTGCTTTGAGGGTAAACACCTGACTTCAGGATATGGCACTTAGACTGGTGCCATAGTTTTTCAGCTGCACCTACCTGCACATCTTGTTCAAATCCTTTTCAGTAAGCAATTCAATGCCCTGAAAAAATACACAGTAGGGAAAATCATGGCTCTTAGTTCCTGTAGTTCCGTCTCATTTATTCCTTCCCTGAGCTGCTCACAAGCTGTAAAGATCCAGATAAATGGAGAAGCACCCTCCTCTAAAAAGAGTTATGTAGTTTTACACTGTAAAAAAGAAATGTGCCAGTATAGAGAGGTTTTTATCTCTGCAAAAGTAAAGCATGACTTCTTTGCTTGGTACATCTTGCTCTAAACTCATGGTGATTAGTATGAGATGGAAATTAATGAATATCCTAACAAAAAGTAGTTCAGTCAACATCCAGCAAGCTAGTGTCTGGCCTATCAGGGTGGAAAGCCTGCAGTGAGAATCAAAACACAGGTGCTGAATCCTAGGGTCCGTTTTATTATTTTATTATAGTAGTTTGTATGACTTAGTATGCATTGGAATTACACCAAGGACTTGTTTTTGAAATAACTTGAAAAGCCGTACAGAAGAAATAACTCGCACAGCCCCCCTGGTTTTGCATGTGTTACAATTCTCAAGGGACACCATTGTATGGAGTAAATGCCTAAGCAATTGAAGTGGGAGACAGAGCAAGAGCTGGTGCACAGGCTGAGTGCGGAACAGGGAAATAGGACTGACCTCCAGGGCTGTCCTCCTGCTTGTGCCACTATGACCCCACTACAGGGTTATAGTCTGACAGATTTTCTGTAGTAGTTAGTTAGCATCCTTGAGGTATGAATCCTTTAGGATGCTTGACTGCATCTGAAATTTTGCTCCTCAGAACTTGATGGTTTCAGAAGTGATGAGCACTCTCAGCTTTAGATAAAGTCAATAAATGTCAGGATATCTTGTGGCAGGTATGTCCAAAAAGCTATGTTAAAATGGTGAATCCCTGTGAGGGAAGATGCAGGCCACATTTGCTTTTGTGTAGCTGGAGAAAGTCATTCCCATCACCAGCTTCCAGCAAGGATTTCCTTTCGTTCACTATCTCAGGATGGCTACAAGCCTGCTTTATTGCTATTAGCATTATACGTGCAGGTGTACAGCTTGAGGACACTCTGCAATGTAATAATATTTTCTATTTTTGTTATCCAATAAAAACAGTCTAAAAGTCAGGACATTACATTTGTACATTTACAACGTTTTGTACATTTGCAACCCTGGGATCACAACTGTATGCTCTGCAGGAGGAAAATATTGTCATAACCACTGAGAGCAAAGGGTGATCTCTCTTTTTCGCACCATCTATATTTTGCTAATTGTGCTCTCAAGTAAATAATTTATAAATAGAACCATTGTGCAGTTAATGTAATCTCTGAATGAAATGTAAGCTCATGCTAGACACCTATACTAAGAAGAGAATAGAAATAATTGGTGAATCTTCTAGTTGAAGACGAAAAGCTGCAGAAAGATGCAGACTGTGCCAACAAACTCTGCCTGTATGAATGCAAGCACTTCAATCTGCATGACAAAGACTCCCCTCCCCTTCCAAACTGCTACTTTTTTCTGCTGTGTGAAACCAGGAGGAATAACATGGCATTTGCTATTCATTCCATGCAGTCTCCATGCTGCAATGTGGAAAAAGAGGCTGAACCTATGCAGGCAGTGCCATAAGTACGTCTTGCAAGACACAGAACATTAAATTCTCATCAAAATATGTGCATTAACTACCTTGTCACTCTGCAGGGCAGGACTGCACTCTTTTTCCTTTGTATGGCATTCTGTCCCTTCACCGCATCAGAGATTTTGCAAGTCTGACTCTAATAAACATGTTGCAGAGGTTCGATTACTCATTCAGCATAAAATTCTGTATGGTAATAAGATGTCCCTTGGATACAACTGCTTTGCTGCTGTTGACACAGCAGAAATAGCAGAGAAACAAAGCAAGGAGTGTGAATCACCAAAATCTACAGGAAAGTGAGTGTCTAGCCTGGAACACACGTTGCCTTTTGATACTGACTTTTGTGGGGTGAACCAGTGAGACCCCACTGTGACCCACAGGTTAGGCAATCCCAACAAGTGACCAACCGGGTGGTGATCCAGACATGAGACCCTCTCTGAGGCTGGTGCTGGTGACAGGGCAGAGCAGCACACAAACCCATCAGACCCCCTGCTTTCCGAAATGCTGCTGCAGGGGCCACCTTAACCAGGTGGATTTCTTTAATAGAGTGGTATGTGTCACTTCTGACTCATGTGTGCTCCTGCTCCACAGACACAGCAATTCAGCTACCCTACTTGCTGTAAACTTGAACCAGACTGGAAAACATCAGGCACTCAGGCACCAAGCTCTGCCCTGAGCTGCATGTGAAAGCTAAATTCACTCCAGTGAAGACAAGGTTTTACACAGATTAAATATGCAGATGTTGGTCCTTTTTTCCCTTTACCACTGACTTCTCACATTTCATTCTAGCCAAATCTCTGCCATGTTTTTGGCAGAATCCTCATTCTCCGATCAGACAGAACTCCTGATAAAGGCAAGATGGATTTTGCTCAGAGCAAGATCCTGCTGAAGACAAGGAGGGATTTGTTCAGAACAGGACTTTTTGTTTTGTTTTAATTTTATTTTGATCAAGTGGTAACTGGAGGAGAAGAAAACAACAGATTTAAGGACCAATTTTTTAAAAACATCTACTCACCCCGCAGATCTGTTCCCAAAAAACATTGGAGATGTTGAACTACAACAATTAGCCACCTACTTGCTTGTTGATGGTTCAGTAGGTTGGGACTGAAGAAACTTCCTATCATGGGCAACAGAGACACTGCACCAGATTCTGGTCTCAACTGCATGTGATATAATTTACCTTATGTTCATATTTCACTAGAATAAAAACATCTTCACCCTTCCCATCCTTTTGCCTTTGGAGTTGAAGCAAAGGGAAGCTTTCCTTCAAAATGTAGGAACAGTGAAATGATTAACAAAAGCTAAATAGGGCAGTGTCAGGCTGAAAAATGTATGATTCATAGCAACTTGTTCAGACATACTCCTAAGTCATATACATTATGGCAATTTAATTATGTAATAGAAAGGATCATGTACTGTTGCATGCCCACAGTTCCTGCTCATCCGACTAAATGCAGATGGGCTTGTGCTACACAGAAAGTAACCCACAAAAGAGAGGAAGAGAGAGGAAAGTGGTGCTGGAATGTAAGAAAAAAGCACATAGCAAAACTAATACCCAAATGGCAAGTTTTGCATACCACAAAGTATTCATTTATTCAACTGTAGCAAAAGGCTGGGCAGAAGAGCGTCCCAGCAACAAGCCAAGGCAATCCCAGTGTAGGATTAATGCCATTAACTGGAAGGGAAATGTCACAGCATGCATAAGAAATATGGAGACTTCAGACAAGCAAGTGCCACTGGTCTCAAGTGAATGTGAGTGTTTCTATTATAAAGCAAGATGTGGAATTACACAGCCTTTCCAGTACCCTTCTCCACTTAAATCAGAAGTTTGAAGGTTAGTGACTGTTGCTTCAGGTTCTTTAGTGTTCTGATAAAACCTAGCAGATGATTTCTGAACAGTCTGGGGAGGGTGCAGGTATTTAGGTATTTTTTTAGACCATTCGCATCCCGTGACTGCATCTTCCACGAGCCCATGACACTACCAACTTCATCCAAAGATGCAGCATCTTCAAAAACCTCCTGCTTTGTTCATGTGCTGGAAGGCTTATGTCTATAGGAATGTTCATCCTCACAAATATGTATCCTATCTCTCTCTTTTGAAAGTAGCAATAGCGAACGGCAGCCGAACATGAGGGATGCAATCATGGTGTGCTTACAGAGACAAATTACTCTTTGCAGTAATGAGCAATATCTTTAATTAAAAATGGCCTCAATTTGTGCTGGGAAGGTTTAGATCAGACACTAGGAAAAACTTATTCACCCAAGGGGTTGTCAAGCCTTGGAACAAGCTGCCCAGGGAGGTGCTTGAGTCCCCATCCCCAGAGGTATTTAAAAGATGTGTAAATGTGACAGTTATGGACATGGTGTAGTGGTGAACTTGGCAGTACCAGCTTGACAGACTTGATGATCTTAAAAGTCTTCTCCAAACTATATGATTCTGAAAAACTCATTCAGTCCCCTGAGGTGCCAGAAGTGACATCCTTCTTCTGATTGACCTTCATACCACGGAACAGCATCTGCAGCATCTCCTGTAGCCATCGGTCCTGGCAAAGACCATTTCTTTATGAGAACTTATGGCTGCAGTTATGTGATTGTCAACATCATATTTGTGCAAAAAGAGATAAACCACTGGTATGCATACAATCTAGATCTGATACCAACATGTAATTACATTTATATTGAATTAGTTGGATCAGATAATACCAGGTTTATGCTCACTTTATAGCTTTATGCCTGCTTTTGTCAGCTTTGGAAGAGCAGATAAGAGCTGACTGGCCATGAGGTCCTCAGAATGCTCTGTAGTCCCCTCTCACATCCTGCTGCTGGGGCTGCATCCTGCCAGAGGGATGTTGCTAGCCAGAGGGGAGGAGGGCTGGGAGCAATATAAAATATAAACGCATTTTATAAAATATATAATGTAATGTAAAATGTACATTTAAAAATAAATAGAACTTCATGCTGGTGCATGAGCACCTGGGCATGCCCCCCCAGATGCATGCTTTCTGTGCCAGCTCTAGCAGGGCTATACATATGCTGCTGCACTGGAGGCAAACCTGACTGCTCCAGCTGAATGGCACTTGAGCCAAGGGCAATGTAACTACAAAAAAATATACAGGACACACAGTATAAATGGCCTCTGAGCAAACAGAGTGGGCACAGCATCCAGCAAGACCTGCTTTGTCAGATTTGGCTGTTCCTCAATGAAGGGGAAACAGGAGGAGCAGGCAGCTGCTTTCTGGATCAGCACTTCACTCTGGCCACCCAGATGTGCAGGGGGACAGAGAGGGACGCAGAGATGTGCAGAGATCCGAGGGATGCAGAGGGATGAAGGCATAGGCAAGAGGAGGCAGATGCTTACAGGAAGCAGAGGTAGCATGGGCACCCCCAAAGGAAAAAGGACACCCTGCTGGCATAGAGCAATGTGTCATGTGGAGCTGCCACTGGCCAAAGCTTCCTCCTGGTGCATGGTGGGAGCTTAAACCCTGTAGAGAGGGTAGGAAGGACCTATTGTGCAGGGAGATGCTTACAAGCAGTGTAAGAAGGAAGCCTTGATTTATTACTAATCATCTGTGTCCCTGCTAATCAGCAAAGCCAGGCTGCGGCATTTACCCACATGATGTACAGAGAAGAAAGCATAAAGAAAGCCTGAAGAAATGGAGTTAATGAAGAATAAGAAAGTGTAGTAGCCTCCTGCAGGGCCGAGGTCTGGAAGGAGAAGCAGCCCCCTCATGATCAGCTGCATTGCCTCTGGATCACCGCTACAGAGGAAGGCAGCCACCACTGCCCCAGCACGTAGCGAAGCCATCAGCAGCATTACCTCATCCACGGGAGTGACTCAGATCAGCAGTATCACCTCTGCATGCCAAACATATCAGGTCAATAAAATTATTTCAAAGTACCGAGGAAGCAGGTCTAGTTTGTAACAACCCCTCAATGGAAAAGGAATGGACACAAACTGTAGGGAAGGGCACATTACTGTACATTCCTGTACATCATCCATCCATGTAATAACATGAAGAGGTGTTCGACACCCATCAGCTGCGATGCTCTTCCTCCTCTCTAGGAAGAGTATGGCATATTCATGCTCCAAATGCACATCTTCCCTATCCTTGCTGTGCGCATTTATCAGTGAAGACAAGGTGAAGAAATTTCATTGGAGTTTGGAGCAGAAGGGGACATACTCCTAAGGACTTGTGGAGCTGTTTGCATGCTGTTGAGCTAGTCTCTAAAAAATCACAGCCAAAGAGCAAGCCTGTATTGCACCATACATATTCATCACTGAGTTTACAGATCAGGTCTCATGCAGTAAGACCTTTGGGCTCTATTTGTGGAGTTATGGGGTTTTAAGCTTGCTGGATGCTGAGAAAGAGAATTCTGAGCACAGAAACTGTTCCAGCTGGGATGCACGCTGGAATGGTGTCATCTTGTATGGGAAACTGCTCTGTATCTACCCCATAAAAAAGTGGAGACGTGATTTGGGAGTGATGCAAGGAATATGCTTCAGCTTGCCTCAACTTCTACTATTCAGATGAGAGAAAGCTGTGTCAAAACCCAACCTGATCCCACCCTGACTTTATATGTCAGCACCTGACTGACCTGCGATCTGTGTGTATGGCACCGTTTCTAAGCTGTGATCATCCCTACGCAGGGTGTGCTGTCCTCCACCAAAGAAATCAAGAGAGGATTTTGGTGCACTTCCTTATGGAGAAAGTGAGAGTCAGGTTTTAACATTTTTACATAGAGTAAGGCACTGGCTCAGTGACAGCATAATTTAACACACTTCTGAAAAAAAAAGATAAAATACAGGTCTCCTTACTCAGTGATGGTCATCATCTTATCTCCTATTTAAACCTATCAGAACCCTAGACTGCAGGAGGCAGATTTCTGACCTCAGATTTCAGGTGTTGGACATTCATATAGCCAAGTTGGAAGGCAGCAGCTATTTCTTGCTTTTTCTTTACTCACAGTGCTTTCAGTGATTTTCGAAGACATTTTGCACTCCTTTCTAACTTAGGTTTTCATAGGCTTGAATACACTAAGCAAAAAACACAGGATTTAATTTTTTGATGGAATAAACCCAGGAACACATCTATCTAATAATCACGTAAAGAATAGACAATTTATTTCATTTTGCCTTGGAACAGAATAAAAAGGCATCAACTCACACAAAATGGAAGCACTTCCAACAGTGGGCTTTCCTCAGTGCCCTGTCCCCCAGGCAGGTCACTGCCAGCCAAAGGGGATTTGCTGAAGAACAGCCCTTCAGCCACCTTCTGATGACTATAATATTTGACAATATGGCATCTTTTTTGCCAGTCAGATTGAGAAATGGAAGTGGGATCATTCTGGTTTCTAAGGTGCAGCAGGTCATGACAACCAACCAGGAGAAATGGCCCTGGGGCTAAAAATCAGTCCTTATTACCAACCCAAGCTCAGCCTTCGTGCAGAGACTTGAGCAAGTTTCTGTGCATATGGCTATATCCTATTGGAGCTGATGAAACTAACCTGTCCCATAGGGGAAGATTTACTGAAATCACTAATTCTTTTAGAAGAAAACTGTTGCTTGACAGAGTGAGCCCAGGGCTGGGAAGCGAGACAAAGGTAAGCCCTGGAGAACTGCTCTGCTGTCTCTGAGCAAATCCTCCAGCTCTGATTCCTGCCATTGGCACCAGTGGGGCCGAGATTTCATTTTTGGTACCAAGCACAAATAAACAAGGATGTAAAACTGGCAACAATGATGTTTGCTAGACACTGTCCACTGCTTTGAGGTCTCAGGGATGTGATTACACCAGCCACTTCTGGCTCTGGCCACCCAGTGCAGCAGCAGAAAGGACCATCATGTTAAAATGTCAGAAATAACGTTCTCTGGACAGCTCATTAGCAGCAGACTCTCCACAGAAGTTTAAAAAGGCTGTGAGAAGGATTAACACTGCCTTGAACCTGGCACTAACCACGGATAAGGGGAATTACACCAGTATAAAGGAAGGTGTGAATTTAATTAATCATGCTGGCAACCTAATTCCCCATGTAAGCATTTCTCTTCCAATATCAACTGTGGCCATTTTCAACACAGTTGATGTTTCTTAAGAGGCACTTTAAACTAAGCTGAAAGAAAGTCACTCTTTATCCTGTAATAAGAGGATCCACAGGGGAGATTATATGGCATAACTGCAGCGATATATCTGCAATTACAGTGGTCTGACTTCCCATGCAGATGAGTCCTGACCCTGGTAGAGTTATTGATTTGAGCTGTTGCTTGTGAGAGGAGAACAAGCCAATTGCATCTGAATTATCCTCTCTGTAAGGCCGAGAAGGAGGACAACAATTTTTGGTAAAGAAGAAAGAAAAGAAATTTCCTTTCTCCCCTTTTCCTTTCACAACTTCCAACAGAATTATTTGATGTTAAACCACTTAATCGGTAGGACTGTAATCCTCAAAAAATACAATTTGATTTATGGAGAAAAAGCAATATAGAAGCAGGTTGCTTTTTATTTCTCATTTTCTCAGGCACTAATGCAGTCATTTTAGGTACTGAACAACCAGAGAAGAGGAAACACATCCCCACCTTTTCCCCCTGCAGGCAAAGGTTAGATGAGCTGGCACTGTAGGCTGAGCCTGGTTTCATGACATCTTCTCTGACAGCTCACTTTCAATCCCTGATTCAGCTGTCCCTAATCACAGATACATTGCATTAGACCTACAAGCTCACTGCCAATTTCTGAGATTACAAAGAGAACCCTGTATTGCCATGTATTGTACTCTATATGTAAATGGCATAACGTCAAGTCGTATCTAAATGTATAAACACAGCCTAAACCACCACTAATTTCCACATAGGCATACCAAACACAGGCACAAAGAAGTCAGTGTATCACATGCAATTTACCCCAAATGAGGATCTAACCACAAACACTTTTGAAGTTCAGCACTGCCTTTGTTAGGACCAGGTTTCATTCCACATGCAGGGGACAGTCCATAATGGCAATTTTTAATTATTTGCACATAAAGTTGGCCAGAACATCATGATTATTATCAAACTACTTCTGCAAAATAGCGTCACGCACTGTCTTTAAAGTCTAGGGACTCTAGTCTTTCATCAGGTTGCTGATATAAAAGTCAGTTTATGAACTAAATTCACTGCTCTTCTGATCAGGGTCATGGCCAAGTAAATGTAATGACTTGGGCTGAGAGATATTTTGTCTTGGCATAAGAATATCATTTTTTCCCTCAAGCAACTCTTTTCACCTAAATTGTCGTAAGTAAATGGTGCATGAAACCAGGAGTGCCTGTTAAAACACTTTCCTTGATGAAATATTTAATACATTTGTTAATTAACAACATGCATATTCCTTATCTTCTTAAAAGAAAAAACATTATTCTTCTCTGCACAGTGAATGAAAATAAGGAAAGACAAATGGTGAAGGATCTCAGAAAGTTTTACTAATAGAAATCACGTCACTCTTAAGATATGTCCTTAACCAGAGCATCCATTTCCTGTATGAGTGGAAGTGCCTGGCCAAGACTGCACCCTGGCAATGCAGATCACTGTCCCGGGCGGTGCCCTTTTCCCCCTGCCCAGCCTTACAAGCAAATAGGTCACACAGAGCATCCATGGGGGCAAGAGGCAACAGGCAAAACCTGGGCCAGCTGATATGCCAATGAATCCTATTTCCACAGGCATCATACATGTGCCCCACTACATGGACATTCCATAGACGGAACACTAGACAACCATGACAATGTCCTGTCCTGTAGCAGAAAACACTATTAAGGGGAGGTGAGATACTACGGCAAAAACACAGGAGGTCTAAAATGCAACAACAAAACACTTTTGGAACAAGGAAGAAGAAGAGGCATGCCAGGACAATTGGCATGCTTTGTGGATCACCTGGGCCATAGAATCATAGAATAGTTAGGGTTGGAAAGGACCTTAAGACCATCTAGTTCCAACCCCCTGCCATGGGCAGGGACACCTCCCACTAAACCATGTCACCCAAGGCTCTGTCCAACCTAGCCTTGAACACCAACAGTGACATGAGGACACAGGCAAACCCAGGCATAACCATGGGAGATGAGCCCTGGTGGTGTGACTAACTGAGTGGTGAATCCCACTCCTGTCATGGCAGGAACACCCATGAAAGGCTCCTATCAGGAAAATCTTGAGAGATTTCTTTGTTCTTGTTTGGTCCTCTCAGGTGTCTCCTGCAGAGGATATTCCTTTTATTGCTTAAGGGTGGTACATTTATGAACAGAAAGGGCTAGCTGCACCTGCGATGGTGGGAAGGAGCATCAGCCCTGCAGGCTCTCCCTGTTGTGTTAGAGAGCACACACTGTGCTCTCTACAGAGGTACTCTGGGGTCAGGGCACCCCTGGGTGTCCTTGCCTTGCACACACAGTTGTGTCAGTGACACAAAGCAGGTCTGCAGCTTGAGCTGGTCTGCTGCCCTTCAAGGACCTCCCTCTGGGGTATCCCCCAAGTAAAGGATCCACAGAGAGTCAGGGATGACTGATGTGTCTGTGCAATATTTGATCTGAAGATGCACAACTGTAAGCAATCAATGAAAATGTGGTGCTGTTGTGGACTGCTGGGCACAGGAGAGCAGTTCCCTCTCCTGGAGTCTCAGCAGGGATACTCAGTGAGCAGAGTGGCCCATGTCCCTTCTCCCCGGTGGGGTTGCCAAAGCTCACACTAACCTGTGACCAACTACAGCTACCTCAGCTCTTCCAGAAAAAGGTTTGCTTTCCACAAGTCAATTTTTACGAATCTGTAACTTAATCTTTTTTATTCATCCCCACTAGAAATCAAAGTGACACATGCCAAAGTATAAACCCCCCCAAAAGGCACACACATACCCTCCCAGCATATTCCCTTACCTACATGTATCCTCTCTGTTCCCAGCCCAGCCAAGTCGCGTTTGCTCATCCTCGGGGGTCGCAGGAGCAGCCGGCATCACATGCAGCCAGCTCACTCCACCTCCATCTCCAGCTTCCCGCTGACACACCCTGGCAGCCCCCAGTTCCCTCCCCTGCTCTGGGGCTTCTATGCTTGCAGTTCAGCTTGCCCCTCTCTCCGCAGCCTTCCCAAAGCAGCCACCCAGACAGCGGCTGAATCTCAGGGATCCCTTTTCATCCTTCTCAGCCTGGTTATCCATTTCTGTTCAGGGGAATGGTTTTTATCCAAGCCATTGTTCTCTCTTTCCTGCCTGGCTGCTTTAGTAACTCCAGTACTGCCTCCTTTAACTCTGCATTTCCAGTTAGCAGCACAGAACTGAGCTGGGAAGGCAAGTTGTAAGGGACAACCATAAGAACAAAACAAAACATTTTGGGTGGTTTTCCCCCATTTGAAAAACTATGGAGGAATCAGAGTGCATAAAACCAGGGATCTCCTGCATGGGGAGAGCAGTGGAGGCTCCAGAGCTGAGTCACGCTGGCAGGCAGGAAGCTGGGAAAGGCAGCCTCCCCTGAGCTCTGGGCTTTCCTATGTTCCCTGAATAACTGCACATGCTGAATCCCACAAAGGGGTTAAATTCCAACCTCAAGTCAGCAGGCTCCAGTGGGAATGAGTCGCAGGGTGTTTTACCATCCCTCTGCTCCTCCCTCGCAGCAAACTGGCAGACCACTCAGGTTTTTGCCAAACCACTATTAAGCCTTAAACTCATGCCACTGGAGAGAGAAAACTATTTATAGAATAAAAATTGAATGAGTTTGCTGGAACTAGGTCATATTTGGTGACTTCAACAAGTTACATAAGGGCAGATTTCAAGCCACCACCTTCAGAGAATCCTTCTCAGGCTTTTTCCATTTTTCCCGATGTTTTGCTCACCTCTGTTGATTAGAGCTGGGCACCATTCTGCAAGAGTATTTTAACTGGTGTATTTTGAATGTTTTCTTTAGGTGAGGGTTCTGTTGCTGCTGCCTGACCTGGCCAGAGGATCTCACTCAGAGCCTTGCTGCTGGCAGTGGGATCCAGCAGCCTCCAGAAGTCAAGGTGTAGGACTCCCCTATAGTTCACTCATAAGCCTGACAGCATGGCCATGATCTTGAAAGAAGGAACAGAAGATGTTTCCTTCCTTCAAATTGTTTAGTATTTATCAAAAGCAAGTTCTGAACAAAATGCTTGGTGTAAAAAGCACTACAACTTAACTTGACCTGTTGTTAACAAAAGAGCTTTAGTAACAAATAGTTCATGGTGTGCATAACGGATGCAGAATTAATAGCATAATTAAATACATAGATTGAAACTCAGAACTGAGCTGCCAGAAGCCCAGGAATCATGGATGCTCAGCACTTCTGACATATTAGTTGTCATCAAAATTGAGATGCAGCTATACTGATGAAATATTTTCAGTAACACAACTCTGAATATGGAGACCAACCTAAGGACACAATTTATAGCCCAGAGGAATTTCTGTCCCATTGGAAACTGCTCCTGCAAACTGAGAGCCCCTCACAAGACTGTATCAGCCCCAGCTGGCACCTAAGCCAAAGTGCTTCAAGGGCTTGTGCAGCATCTCCATGAAGCAGAGCTCTAGTTTGCAACTGGTAAGAAACAACCCACATTGTAAATAGGCAGCATATCCATATCAGTGTGCAGCACTGCTTTCAACTCATCCAGAAGGATTGCTTTTCTGATTTCAACATACACAGCAATACATGACCTTTGGATTGGACAGGGGGCCTGGTAGGATCTTCAAAAGCATTGCACTGCTTTTTGACATCCCAGGCTCCTGGAGCTCAGATGTGTTAAGAAATGCTGCAGCTTTTTACAAGATGGGGCAGCAGCCTAGGGATGGTTTTGGTGCATCTGCCTACCTCAGCTCTGCATGGCACGTCAAAAAGCAGTTTCTCATGTCACATGGAAGGTGTGTCTTATTTCTTCCTGTTAATGAAGACAGGGAAGTGCCCCCCAGGGACTGTGTTATAACTATAATATTTCCTTTGTTGTAAACAAGTTGTGCCCTAGGAAAGGACCTGCTAAAAGGATCTGGAGGGTGAAATGTTCTTCCCTTGTGGCTTGGCTTGACTTAGCTTGGTTTTCCCTCCTGATGTCAGTCCATCAGCCAGTGCACCTGGGTAAATTCCCAGCTCCCACAGCCTTTAATGGTGCTTTTGAGGTATTTAACAAGGAATGAAGAGTCTAAACAGCACAACATCAGTTAACACAATCTCCTCATTTTTTAATAAACTGAGGCAGTTGTAACATTTAGGAACTTTAGATCTATTTGTGAAAGCTGAACTTGCAAACTTGAAAAAGAGCTGAGCAGTATTTCAGGCCTAAGGCTCAACCAGTGCTTCAGGATTTCAGCTAAAAAGATGAGTTATTTGGCTTGCAATATAAATATTTTAAGTATCTGTCACACAGCAATCTCAAACACTTAACATTGTGTGGGCATGCACCAAAAAAAAAGGCGGACTTTAAACAAAAGCAAAATGTTGCATTAAGTGCAAAAGGAAAGAAATTAAACCAAGTGCTGGAATATAATTCAGATGTTTACTGTTCCGTTTTAACAAGCTCTCAAGCAGTGCTTGAAGCAGGGGTTAATGAACCAGACAAAGCTTCAAAAATCTGTGAGAGAAGCGTAATATTTCTTTGGGCTGGAGGTTATTAGTGGCACTTAAGTGACATCCAGGCAGTGGAAGGCGATGAGAACAGGGGCTGTATCCAACAGCCTCCTGTTTCTAAAGCTACGCAGGGTGAGCAAAGCTTTCCTATGTGCATAAATGAAGTGCTCTATTATGCTCCAAACACTGGTTCATTAGAAAGATCCTAATGCCCTCTCCAGCTTGTGTAACTCTGGAAAGGGCTGAGATGGACAGGGACTGCATAAATAAATACAGCAGAAACCACATACCCACAGGGATACTCCCTCTGATGCACCACGTACAGTCAAGATGACAAAGTGATAGGAACTTCCCAAAGATGCTATGTGCAGGGCAAAACTGCCTGTTGCACAGCAATGCTTGAAACACACGACCCCACCGTACATTATTGCCTTTGAATTGCTTGCAGTCTCTTAAGAGCTAACTGACACATCTGGACAAATCAGGCACTTTCACCACCAGACTGCGAGTTTTAACATGGGCTCAGCCTTACTCATGATGCAGAATGAGGACAGAAGGAAAACGGCCAGGGTACTTTGTGGCAAGGGCTGTGCAAATGAGCGTGCAAGTTCTGTTACCAGGATTATAATGCCTTTAACAGGCATGATGCACATCTTTGAAATGCTTTGACAGAGATTAGATTTCAGCTATAAAGTCCAGATTTCTAGTCGGTTAGGTTGATACAAAAGGCTGAGAGGCTTCTGTTTCATTTTGCTTTCTTGAGCAGGAAAAAGCAACATTCTCAGCTTTATTTTCCCTAATGGTGGGATGCAGTGTTGTGGCCATATTCCTCCTTTCAGCTCAAAAACTGGCTTAGAGCAGGTTGCTGTGGCTCCTCAAGCTGTCCTTTGCTGGGCATCGCAAAATAAGTGTCACCTTTGAACAAATGCTTCAAAGGACAAATGCTTCGGGAAAGCAAACATCATTCAGGGCAGATTCAGCCTGGCAGCTATATACCTGCATTACCAAAGGAACTAAGCTACTCCCAAATTATTTGGCAGTGAAAGCTTGCAACTGAAATAAGAATGAGCCCGTTACTATACATACAAAGCATACTGCCTTCGGTATACCTTAAAATGTGTGTCACACCCTCCTGGAAGTGTGCTAGGAAGCTTCTGCCCAGATCTGGTGGAACACAAATAGCAAAATTCACATGGGAAGGTAGATAATATGATGTCCTGAGTTCAGGAACCAAATCTACTGCTGGTCTTACCTTTTTTACCATGGAGAGGGAACTTTTCCTCCCCCCACCACTGAAAGGACATTGATTTGAACAAAGGATATTACACCCTAGTGCTCCCTCTGAGACAGATCCCTAATATTTCAGGGGAAAGAGTGAGATGGTCCATAAGATACACTCCGCATTCTCCTGCAGTTGAACATTCTCTAAGGTTCATCCCTGTGCCTCAGGCCTGTATCATTGCAGGAGGCTCACATTCTGGCTGGATCTCCAGACCCAGACTATGAAGAATGCAAAGAATGTGGGGAAATGGAACAAAAGTGATCTCCTGCAGTAAGGGATGAGGCAGGAGAGGGCTTCTTGTCTTTCCCTTTCCACACTGAACTCCAGCTGGATGGAGGTCAGAGGGATAGGAGTTATGTATAGTGCATTTCACAAACTTGCTCTGAGTTCAATAGCATTGATATGAACACTCAATACACAATGAACAATAGTAACCGCATCCAGCTGGGAATAGCAACTCCTTCTCCAGTGCACTCAGAGAACTGCTTAAGTCTAAGGACTGGTACAACAGTGGGACTAGGGCTTAAACACTAATCAGGAATGAAAAATGGCAATACTGAACATTCAGGTGTGGCTCAAACTAAGGAGGAACAAGCTTTTCCACCTCTTCCCTTTTGGCCATCTGAACCAAGAGAGAGATCAATACTACTGAAGGAAGAATGTCATCCTTGTCTTCACTGAGGATCCTCACAGGACAGCTTGCAGACTATCGTTAACTAGGCTTGCCCCTACAAGTAATTACTTATTCCAAACTGTTTTAAACTGAGTTTGGAGGCAGATTCAGTAAGCTGCTGGAGGAGTCTAACCCTTTCAGAATAACAGTAGATGCATCCTTCCTCTAAATACACCCCACATTCTTCTGCTGACATCCCAATGCATTTTGCCAGCTACCCATTTTTTACTGCAGCCATTACCTGCTTTCCTGTGCTCTGGCAAACAACACAGGACGGGTCTTCAGTATTCTAGCAGCAAGCTGATTTGCCACCACAATGCCATATTGAAGCCTGGAGCTGACGGCCTTTTGAGAAGACACTCTGGGCCACATCATTAGCAAGCGGTTAGTGCAAGAAAAAAGCAGATGAGAGACACAATGCTAGTTAGCACCCTCATTGTAATAAAAAGAAAGGAAATAGAGATAGGCTGCAAGAATGGTACCACAGCATCAAGAAAAGGTAACAAGGCCTACCAATGAAGACCTATTACTGAAGGCCTGATAGGTCCAGTTCTCTCTGAATCCCAGCTGGAGCATTGCTCTGCCTTGTAGAAGGGGAAGTAACCATTCCAAAGGACATTGGATGATACATTACACTGCACATGCAGTCAGGGATGATAGAAATGCCACTCTTCAAAACAAATAATATTGCAGACAAGAAATCTGCTCCATTCCCCCAAAACACCCTCCCATATCTGTCATAGAATAACAGAATCATTTAGGTTGAGAAAACCTTTAAGATCATTGAGCCCAACCATCAACACAGCACTGCCAAGTCCACCACTAAAACATGTCCCTAAGCACCACATCTACACCTCTCTTTAAAAATACTTCCAGGGATGGTGACTCAACCACTTCCCTGCGCAGCCTGTTCCAATGCTTGACAACCCTTCCAGTGAAGAATTTTTTCCAAATGTCCAACCTAAACCTGCTCTGGCACAGCTTGAGGCCACTACCTCTTCTCCAATTACTTGTTACTTGGCAGAAGAGACCAACATCTGCCTCGCTGTAAGCTCCTTTCAGGTAGTTGTAGAGTGATAAAGTCCCCCCTGAGCCTTCTCCTGACTAAACGACCCCAGTTCCCTCAACCATTCCTCATAAGACTTGTGTTAGGCCCTTCGCCAGCTTCATTGCTCTTCTATGGGCACACTCCATCACCTGAATGTCTTTCCTGAAGTGAGGGCCCCTGCCATGATTTTGACTGGGATAATTTTCTTAAACTGGGGGGAGCTGGCCAGGAGCCATTGATCCATAATAGGCTGGGCATTGGTCCACAGGTGGTGAGCAATTGTATTGTGCATCTCTTTTATTTCTTGGGTTTTATTCCTCTCTCTCTCTTTTCATTACTATATATAATTTTCATAACAAAATATGATCAGACTTATATTTTACATTAGTTCAATTATTAAACTGTTCTTATCTCAACCCACGAGCTTTACTTTTTTACCAGATCTCCTCCCAGTCCCACGGGGAGGGTGGGGATTGAGTGGCCGTGTGGCGCTAAGTTGCTGTATGAAGTTAAACCACAACCAGTGTGGGGCTTGAAGGGTTTGAGATAATAACTGATTAGTTTGGAATGCACTAGATCAAATTTATACCTGTTATTGTTGATTAGTTATTAATTAGCAGGCTGCTATGCTTGCCATGATGCTTGCTTGCCTTGCTGTATATTAATCTAGTACTCGTTAGTGGCTGCTTTTGGCTTTCACTGCTGGCTGTACTGCTGTACCACTTATTATCATACTCTGCTGTGCATGGGATGTTTTGGTATAGCTAACAGATGGCCAGGGCATTGCTGCTGTTTCTATCCTGTTGCTGGACAGGCTGGAATTCCCACGTAAACTCAAGTCAAAGAGGCTGTGACCCGTGGGTGAGTCCATGAGCAGGACACCCCAGAGTGCCTGGGCCCATGGTTGTCTGTGCCATCGCAGGTATACTTCTGAAGGGATTTTGGCCCAAGAAGAAGTCTGCACTGGAGAAGGCACACCTAAAAGCATATGTGGCTGTGGATAAGTCCAAGCCACAGCAGGTATTCCATGAAGCAACAGTGGCTGTGCATGAGGTTAAGCTGGAGCACCTCGAAGCATGTTTCCATCGCACATGACATAGAAGGTAGACCTCTGAAAGGTCTGCAGCCATGGGTAAGTCCATGTTGGAGCAGGTTTACTTCTGAAAGACTGTGGCTATGGGTAAGGCCATGTCAGAGCAGGTACACCTTAAAGCTACTGTGGCTGTGGATAAGTCTGAGACACAGCAGGTATACCCCTGAAGACTGCGGCTCATAGGCAAGGCTGCTCTTGGAGCAGGTACACCCCTGTGGATAAGTCCAAGCCAGTGCACGGTCAAGAGAAGTTCATTGCAAAGTTAAACCCGACGGTTTAGTCCAAAGGGATCAGAGGCAGAGAATGTGCTGGTTTTGGTTGGGATAGTGTTAATTTTCTTCACTGTAGCTAGCATGGGGCTATGCTTTGGATTTGTGCTAGAAACTTGATAACACAGGGATGTTTTAGTTACTGCTGAGCAGTGCTTACAGAGAGTCAAGACCTTTTCTGCTCCTCACCCCAAAACCGAGTGGGCTGGAAGTGCACGAGGAGCTGGGAAGGGACACAGACAGGATGGCTGACCCCAACTTACCCAAGGGATATTCCATACCACACAATGTCATGCTCAGCATATAGACCTGGGGAAAGGAGAAGGAAAGGGGTGATATTCAGATTGATGTTATTTTGTCTTCCCAAGTAACCTTTACATGTGATGGAGTTCTGCTTTCCTGGAGGTGGCTGAATACCTGCCTGCTGAAGGGAAGTAGTGAGTGAATTCCTTGTTCTGCTCCACTGGTGTGCACAGCTTTTGCTTGACCTATTAACCTGTCTTTATCTCAACCCTCAAGTTCTCACACTTTCACCCTCCTGATTCTCTTCCCCATCCCACCAGGGGGGCTGAGTTGCCATCTGGGGTTAAACCGCAACAGCCCCAGAACTGAACACAGGATATTTGAGGTGCAGCCTCACCAGAGCCCAGTAAGGGGGATGATCACTGCCTTGGCCCTGCTGGCTGCGCTATTTCTGATACAGGCCAGGATGCTGTTGGCCTTCTTGGCTGTCTGGGCACGAGCTGGCTCATGTTCAGCTGCTGTCAACCAACACCCTCCGGTCCTTTTCCACCAGCAGCTTTCCAGCCACTCTTTCACAGGCCTGTAGCATTGCATGGGGTTGTTGTGGGCCAAGTGGAGGACCTGGCACTGATCCTTGTTGAACCTTATACCATTGGCTGCAGCCCATTGATACAGCCTGTCCAGAACTCTCTGCAGAGCCTTCCTACACTCCAGCAGATCAACACTCCCAGCCAACTTTGTGTTGTCTGTAAACTTACTGAGGGTGCACTCAACCCCCTCATCAAGATCACTGATAAAGTTTGTTGCCTCCTCCTCTACTGAGCTGACTGCCCAGATGATAAGGCACTACGTCAGTGAAAGAAATCTACAGCTAAAGGAAAACCACATCAGTTGTAAAGAAAAGTTCTTTTATTCTAACTGTGCTTAGTGAACTGAACAAGGGGGAAATCTTCTAGAGACAGATTGCTGGCTTACAGTTTAATTGATGCCCTCAGCTTTGAGCCAGCATAAATTATTATTATGAGGGAAATTGCTGAGCTTAGGCTATGCAGACACTTGCCAAAGGAAAGCAATTTTGACAGTTGCTATAGGGAATTCTCTGCAGCTTTCCTGTCATTTTGCAGCGTGCTTCATGCTGACTGGCTGGAATTAAAAGAACCTATGCCAAAAGTAGTGCTCTCTGTTAGGGTGGAGATTTCGCATCAACACAGCTCTTTGGTGGCACTCATACTGGGAGTGTGCTTGTGTCTAGCCTGGGCCAGTGTTCTGAAAGAATAGAATGTACTTGCCCTCTTCCATCCTTACCTTCATTAAAAAAGAAATCTGATTTGCCTGCTGGCAATAAGCTTGACAGTGACAGCCTTCAAAGTGAGGACAGCCCTGAAGGCGCCCACTTACTGATTTGCCTCTCATACACTTTGCTACCCCATACCAAAAGCAGCCATAGACCTTCCTAACAGAGACACACCCCCTCTCTCTCCAGTTAAGTTGCCTCTCTCCAGTTTACAGCCTTCTACCTTTCTGCTCCTTCCCTGGATATCTAAAAATCTATGTCATGTTTAATAAACTTCTCGAGTTACCAGAAAAGCACTGCTTTTATACAACAGGCTCAGAGGACCAGCAAAAATTTGGGAACATGAAATCCTTGTAACTTCAGATTTGTTTAAATCTGGAAAGAGTCTGTGAGAATGAAGACCCAAACCTGAGGAAAAGACTAAAGGACATCTGCATTGAGTTAATGCCTGCAAGTTAGAAAGTAACCTCTTGTTTTTCTCCTTTGCACTTCCCTAGAGCATCAGTATAATAAAAAGAGAGACTGAAGAGGGTAAGGTCAATACATTACAGCACAACAGCTCTTGGGGATCACGGAGAGGCAGATAACCCTCCCGGAGACAGTGGGCTTTCATAATCCTAACTGCTTGCCAGATGCTAAATAATTTTGCTCAGTGTTTAGCTCTATGTACTCCTTGCTATTTACCAAAAAAAATCACTGAAACTATCTTTCCATTCCATAGAAATTGCAATTAACTCTGCACACAAGGTAAAAGGTACACATGAATCATGACGATAACATTCCATACACAAAAAGACATGCAATAAGCTTGACTAATGCTTTATACAAATACATATCTGTTTTTCACAAGTGGCTGTTTGAGTCATTCCAGGAGCACAATGCATTTATGACTCTATGCCCCACGAACACACGGCATTTCTGTAAGGCTCCTTATCTGGCTATTCAGGGCATTCAGCTCGTGTATCCACTGCCTTTTCCCACATCCACACAAGACACTCACTTTTTTCCTTAAAAGTTGCTGCAAAATGCACTCAGCAGTAAGACATTAGTATTTCTGTCCTGCCTCCACCTCAACACCAGTGTTATCCATCCAATCATGCTTCTTCCAAATCATATTTCATTGTCCTTATAAAGCCACTCAGGCCATAGGACAAGGGACGCTTTTGCTATTTGTGTGCAGGACAAAAGACTGAAATGAAGCAGCATCCTCTGAATAACCAGAATAACTCCACACAAGTCACCAGGATTAGGCTGATTTGCTCCCATGAGGATGTGTGCTGTGTCCTTTGTTTATCTACAAAATGTACCCTGCACAACCAATTAAGGCTTGTTCGAGCTTGGAACCTTGGACCTGATCTTATTTAATACTTTCATTAATGACTTTGGTACAAGAAAATGAAAACATGCTAATGAAACTAGAGCATATTACAAGATTCAAAGGCTGTGTCAATGCAGAAGAAGATCAGAGCATTATACAGGTGGGATAAGAGTAAAACAGGCAGGATAAAACTGAGGATCACGGAGCATAAAATTGTGTATTTAGGGAATAAAGCCAGAATTTCTGCTATAAACTTGGAAACCCAAAATTTAGCAGCAAAATAGGAGCACCCAATAGCTAAGCACAATCTGACAACTCCTTGCTAATGTGATGCAGGGCTGAGAAACCAAAGTGTGATGCCAAGAGGTATAAGCAGAGTCATTTTTACCAGTAATAAAGTGAATGTGCTAGCACTGAAAGTCCTCCTTGAAACGTGCACAGAATTTGCTCTCATTCTTCAGTGAACAAGCACAGAGCATTCCAGCATCCCTCATACCGCCTTTCCAAAGGTACCCCAGCATATTTCTACTGTTCATAATTAAAGACAAGCCTAAGAGGGGAGATAGGTCTGCAAGAATGACTTCTTCAGAAGCTGCCTCAGCAACATGCTGAAAAGTAAGTGGATCTCCCTTGCCAAATTGGACTAGATATAATCCTCTCCTTCCAACTAATGGAACACTTCTTTTTGTTCAGATTTATCAGCTGAGACTCCTATCCTGGGATTTTGATATCTGATCCCATTTTTCCCCATCTGCTCACACATTCTCTCTCTCCAAACCCCAACCCATCCCCTCTGCAAGCTGCCTACATGTATCTGAGGGATAACATGAACTACAGAAGGGAATGTCTCACATTGGGTTCTTGTACTTAAGCACGGGTATTAAGTAGCTTTATTGTAATGAAGCAGGGTCAAATCAGCCCACCTTCATCTCCCACCCAAGCTCTCAGCTGCCGACCAGTGGCAGTCTGGAGTGGTCAGACTCCAGGTCACAAACGTATGGCTCTGTAACCATAGGAAACACTTATACATGGCCTCCAGTCCTGCAACTCCTACAGGTTTCTTGGAACCACTCTGAGATCCTGATGCCATCACAGCTACTCACAACATAATTTTTTTATCCAAACTCATTCAAATTTCAACAAATGGTAATGTCTACAGAGACAAGAAGATTTTTTCAGCTGCCTTCCCAGCTGAAGTAAGTTCTGCCGTTGTCACTGACGCAGGCAAAAAAGTGGGACTACAGGTTTTACTTTCCACTCACTTTTTCACCACATTAACTGCACAGTGCCTAAAGATGCAGCTACTGCCTGATGTCTTGACTAACAATCTGGAAAAGCGTGTGAGCAGAGCAAGTTTACAAGCAACAGGATGTTATTTGACAGTTAAAACAGAAGCCTGAGATAAGGTTATGAAAAACATGCACATAAACTTAACAAATGCTGGTTGAATGGACAACACGAAACAGAGGAAAATCTATCTTATCATGTGCAGTCTTGGAAGAAATCATACAAGTATTGATGTGATCAACAAAATTAGAACATCTGCACAGTGTTCAGCATCACTTTAAAAAGCTGACAGAGTATGAGGAAGCATTGGGCTGAGAAAAGTCCTGAAAGCATAAAACCACTGTCTAAATCAATATAGTCTCACCTTGCAAGCAGCGTTCAGTACCAAGTTTCCCATCAAAAAGATAAGTGAGAAATGGAAAGTTTCCACAGACACATATAACAGAAGAGTTTCAGAAACAAGGGTGAACTAAATGGGATTGTACAAATCCTACAATGGGCTTACAAGTAAAATCTTCAAGCAATTAATTAAATACAAAAGACACACATTCACAACAGGCAGCATTTTTCTCTGATTTACACCAGACAAAAATCCAGGCCTTATTCTTTTAATGTGAACCAAAGGGAGTTTGTGCTCTGTGAAAGCAAAGCACTAAATGACTCATTATGACAATCATCCTACTTATCAGGCCCTGCAACTACTGTTCCTTCAAACCAATTAAACAGCTGTGTGCCAAGAATAACAATAAAACCAACTGCATCAGAAATAAAGATTATTCCTCTTCACCTGAAAAAAATTATGACTTCAAATGAATAAGTGAGATATAAAAGGGGAAAAAAGAGAATTCAGGCACCTAACAAATAGCACTTCAAACTGTATGAAATTTAGGCCTATGTACAGACCTGATAACTGCTTATGTGCCTCCTGAGTGAACATAACCTGCACGTAACTAATATATTGACTTCATATTGGTCCATTAAGAGTAAACTTCAGCCATTATTAATAATCATCAAATTGCTCTCATATTTGTAGACTTTGGCTTATGCTTAACCTACTTAATTTTATTTAGTTGCTTAATGATATGGAAAGAGACACCTCCAGAGGCTTCAGTGGGATGGGAAGAATTGTCCCCTGGAAATGTTTTCCACAGGCTTACAGAGATGCTAGGGTTGTTATGTTCAAAAATATAGCAACATGGAACTACGCCTACAAGGGAGAAATCCAAGTCTACCTTTCTGTGGAGTGTCCTAACAATGGCTTGGAAAACAGACTTGACATTTCCATGATACAACCTTTGATTAATCTACAAGGGAGACCACATTGCAGCCTTTCAACATATAAAGGCAGCTTATAAGAAAAATTGAGAGAGACTTTTTACTAGTCCTGTAGTGACAGGGCAAAGGACAAAGGGCAATGGTTTCAAACTTAAAAGAGTAGATTTAGATTAGATATTAGGAAGAAGTTCTTTCCTGTGAGGGTTGTGAGACACTGGCACAGATTGCCCAGAGAAGTTGTGGATGCCCCTTCCCTGACAATATTCAAAACCGGGTTGGATGGGGCTTTGAGCAACCTGGTCTAGTGGAAGATGTCCCTGCCCATGGCAGAGGGGTTGGAATGAGGCGATCGTTAAGGTCCCTTCCAACTCAAACCATTCTATGGCTATATATATTCACTAAATATACAATTAAATAGTTTCAATTATTCAACTAAATTGTTTCATAAGACTCCAAAAGGGGTTCCTGATTCCCCTGTAAACTTATAAAGCTTGAGAACTGATTATTCCTCAAATGATTGCTAGCCGTATAAAGTCTTTGTTATTTCACATTACTGCTATATAAACCATGTTTGTCCCCACCATGCCTAAATCTTATCTGGGTAGTTACCTAGCCAAGAACACATCAGTTACAATTCTCTTCTATGGACACAACCTTTGCCAATTAAGATTTTTCTGCCCTCAGTGATGACTACTTGCCAATTCTAAAGAATCTCAAATCCAATCACTTTTACTGAAGGACCATTTTCCTACAAACATATTCAGAACCAATACAAGCTATTTGAAATGGTAGAACCATCTTACAGTTCAAAAATCTCAACATAACAGCATGCTGGTCTAAGCAGAAAGTTGACCCATTACTATACCAACTCTGAAGCATACTGCTCCGTGTGATATTCCATTAACACTATTTGAAGCAGAACTGCCTTTCAGGTTTGAGAGGAGCTAATGGGCACTTCCTAGCTAAATGAATTAAAAACCCCAAACCAACCAAACAAACAAAAAGAGAGAGAATATCTGGTGAAGGGAAGCAAAAATTTACTTCAATGAAGCAAGACCTGATGCATTGAGCACAATGGACAATTTTGTGGGAACAGTGTGTGCAAGCCACAGATTCTGATGGTTCTTAAGAAGGAGGCATTGACTGTTGCTATAAGAAGGATGAATCTTATTAATTTATTCATAAAAAGTTTGCTTCTCGTAAGTTCTAGAAAAGTGTCTTTCCAGGTTCTCTTCTCATGGGGCACTTTTTAGGATTTCGATAGAGATTCCAGAGCGGGATAGTACAACAACCACAGTAACAACCACAACAGAGGCTTTTTTAAGTATGCATGCTAAGAAGGAAAACACACAATGAATATCAAAACTTTAGCTTTCTGTATATTTCATATTATACAGCCAGATGTTTCTTCCCTGTTATGTATATGGAGTCCATAGTATGGGAAGGATGGAGGTTTTATGTATTTATTTTCAGGGGAAATTTTGGACTGAAGCCAGGGAGAAATAGCTGGTTCTGGTCCAGAGTTATCTGCTGAAACATGAGGAGCGGCTGCAGGAAATGAATGATCAATAAAACTTCTACTTTGAAAACTTTCCTGTGTTGAGGTAAGGAAAAGACAGGAGAGATTACTCTACATTTAAAATAATCCACTGAAGTGAAAAATTGCAAAGTGGGAACCTGAAAAGAGATCTCACATACCACATGAGTGCTTTCATTCATATTGTGAGATAGGATTTCTTTTTTTAATGAGAAAAGCTCTACAACTTTCTTCTTCAGGGTAAGAAGTCTGAATTCTTCCGGCATTTGACAGAGCAGGACATTCATTTCCTATCCAGCTCTAATGACAGTGAAATGGGAGCAATAAAGCAAACTGGCTATTTTGTGTATATAAATACTACAAAGTATTCCTCCAGTATTTCACCTAGGGAAGGCAAGACACCGTCTCTCCAGGAAAAAAATTTGAATAAAATCACTAAGAAAGGTGGTAATTGAAGAGATTAATGAAATATATGATACATTTGAGGTAACATTTTGTACTGAAGCTTTCCTCTTAGTTATCATTATTTTAATGATCTATGCACAGCTTTCAAGCAGAGGCAAAGATTTATAAAAACACTGTAGTTAAATAAGTTACATCAATTCTTAGAATTGCCTGTTCCTAAGAAGGAGAACAATGCTAACTCCATGACAATAACATTTAACCTTTCAAAAACACTTTACTGAAGGTTACACAAACAAGAATAATTGGGGAAGAACAGGAACCATATAGTTGCCCTGGGAGGAATCCCATAAAGAAGCAGAATGACATAAATACTGGGATTTAATTACAGCTTTTCTGTGTGTTCCATCTGAAAGTCTCCAGTGTTCAAATACATGCAAATCAGGTCTGAAAACTCTTCCCAGCATCACTGTTTAACATTGTGAACACCTAGGACCTTCAGACTAAAATCCTTATGTACTCACCCATGGATCAGGACCACATGTGAATCTCCCTGTTCAGAAGTATCTCCCACTGCAGAAATGGCATTACCTACCAACACAGCAAACAGAGGAACATAATTTTGTTCTTCCCTGGGCTATATGTTGTAAGCCTAGCTCTTTGCCTTAACAGAATGTTCTACTCTCATTAGCAGAAGAAGAGGAAAAGAGGGAAAGGGGGAATGCCTTTTAGGTTTCCCCAGAAGGCAACCTCCTGTTGGTAAGCTCATGTCACTAATACAGGAGGCAACCCGTTACCTCTTTCACTAGACTGAAGCACTTTTTTCTTGCTTGTAGCTCCATGGATGCTCATCTTGTGTATCTGAGGCTTCTTACAACATTAATACAAGTAATTAAGTGATACAATTTGCATTAGCACAGGCCATTACTAAGCCGCTTACTTATAACGATGGCAGATAAGCACAATGCTAATAAAATATTTCAGTAAAGATGTTGTATGTTAACTGCCAAAATTCATTCAGTTACTAAAGATACACGTATAGTGTCCTGTTCTGGACTTGGCAAAGAGCATTTCAGACTAAAGTATGTACATATATATACATGTGTATATATATATGTATTTTTTAATATATATATATATATGTGCGTATGTCATCTCCTTCTTCCACTGAAGGGTTATTTCATTCTATGTATAAATCACTATTAATGCGGTACCAGGTACTTAATCATAACTAGCTAGAGATTTAATATGCACTTTTCATGGTCCTCAGATTTCTGAGTCCTAATTAAACTCGTAATCAAGAACCACCGTTACAAATTGTAAGCAAAAAATCAATACATACATATCCTACTGCCACATGGAGCTGAAGGAAGAGCAAGAATTCTTCAAAACTGAGTTTCAAAAAATATATTACCTTTAAATAAGCTTCCGAAGCTTACTTACAAGTTTTATTTTAGCCTCTGAAGTTCAAATGAGAAAGGATAGTTGTATCACATCTTCCCACAGGTATCTGAGGTTAACCGCTTGACTACCTTCCTTCCGTATGTCTTTTCTGTCCTCTCCCTTTCCTTCATTTATTCCTAAGGTTTGTCTACACTGGGAATAATCTGATAATTATCATTTGTTGTTACTGCTTCCTTATCAGGCACTGTATTTCAGAAAAAAAGTGTTTTTTTCATGGTAAGTTTCCATGCTTACCTACAGCGTCCAGGTAGAATTATTCATAATTCCTTTACCAATCATTTTCCACACACAGACTTGACCTGCAAATATCCTTATCAGGCTTAATATTATATGGCATAGAACAAACAAGTGTGTTTAGATTATACACACTGGCTGCTTTAAGATCAAATGCTTGTCTGCTTTTCCAACTGTTAATTGATGTAGTAAGAGATATTGCCTCTCTGCACCAGTTTTGCAGGCTGACATCCATACCCCACCACAGCTACCCCAGTTTAGATATCCAAACTAACAAGAGTGGCCTGTAGTGACCTGCCTGCAAGACCTGAGACTTTCCCACAAACCTGACCATGCTCCTAACTACACGTCCAAAACCCGCTCTCCAGCCCCTGTTGTGTAATCTGGTTTATTGATGTCCCTTCTCCTGCATGGATAACATGCTTATATGGCAGCAGCAGGGGAAAGGGAAGATAGAAATAAACAGCAAGAAGTGCAGAAATCAAAAGCAAAATGGACAGCATTTCCTAAACGACTGATGAAGCCTTTCCAAGTATCAGTGCATCTTCATGCATTTTGGTCGTTACCCAGTGTTCTCTTCCCCTCTAATACTTCTCATGCTAAATGTGTGCAAGCATTTATGATCTCTGCCCTGTGCATTTCATTTTTGCTTTGCACATCCATTCCCACTACCTGCTTTCTCATATGTCATGAACACTGGCAAAACAGCAGAGCCAAAAATCTATATGTATCTATTGCAATATAGACATTTTCTGAAACCAGCAACCTCATAGCACCACAGTAAACTCTTCATGGATGAGCGATTTTAATGGTCCACTCCCATAAACTGGGGAATTCTTTGATAAAAGCAGGCCATATAATTAGAAAAGGGAACTAGTTACTTCTAAGGAAAGAATAATCAGATCACCATTAAAGGGGCATTAGCTGCATTTATCTTAATTCTAGGGGCCCTACTGTTGCCTCCTGATAGGAGGATAAGATTTACTTGACAATCCTAGTGACTTTTGCCACTCCTGTTTGTTCATGCAAAAGGTTATCCTTTATCCTGTCTTGGCAGAGCAAGTTGCATTTAACTTCATTAAAGTCATTTAAGGCTATTTGTTACATTTCCATAAAAAAAGACACACCTCAACTCTCAGGGATACCATTGAGCTCCACTTGGCTTATCTGTCCTCCCACTTGCCAAGTCACAATTGCTGGAACACAGCCAGGAAAAAGAAGAGAGAAGCCCAGGGAGGTCTGCAAAAGCCCTGTGTCCAACTAGTCCAGTACAGAGTATTCCTGGAAAAGAATCCCCTATGGGACTCCTCCAAGAGTGTCTCTAAGCAACTGCAGCACAGTGAGGCCCCAGCCTTTGGAGCTACTTCACAAGAGGTTCACTGGACCTGCTAGGACCAGAACTGAGAAACCAACAGCACGAAGAAGGGAACGGTCTCCATAAACACACTTGGCATGGTTTTCACGTTTCAGCTAGAACAGAGAAAACCAGAAGCAATTCCAGGTTTGCCCAGGCTAACAAACTTTATTACTATTTTATTGAAGAATTCCAACACCTATAACTACCAGAGAGGCACCTTTAAACTCATCAAGAAGTTGGCCAGTTGGAAGTTAAGCATTCCAAATATGGAAAACCTAATGAGAAAGCTCAATTTTAGTACGTTCAGCTGACATCTTAAAATTTGCTAGCAGAATTTCCTTAAGACTCCAGCTCTCACATAAGACTGCTAACCATCTAGTCCTCCTAAGCGAGTCCTCTTCTCTGCTCAGAAGCCGCATTGAAGTTGGAACAAGAAAAGAAGGGCAGAGAGTACAACTACAGAGAAAATGACACCAAGGAGAAGACTGGGAGCATATGGCCTGGAGCTGAGCAGGTGGGAATCAGAAAGGGAGGAGATGTGATAGCAATGTAAATTAGGGGGCAGAAAATAAGGCAAAGATGACAGGAAGCAGCACAGAAGCAAAAGAGGAAAGTCCTTCACCACCAGAACACAAGGCCTTTATAAAAATGAAATACATTCTTTCACCATTAAGTGAACAGACTTGAGACTAATTGTAAAGAATCGCCATCCCACTCAATGCTGGACACAAAATGAGAAAGTTTTTCTACTGCGACCCACAGTATTTTCAGATAGTACAGGAGAATGCTGCAGATCCAAAGAGCTCAGCCACATTGTTCTTCAGAGCAGCCTGAGTAAATCCCCCAACAGAAGCCTGGTTTTTAGGGTTCTTTGCTTGTGTATTTACCTGAATTCACTGTGCTATATGTTTGTGAGTGGCTACCTTCACCTACCATGTACCCTTTGTACCTACTGCAGGGAAGAAAGCTGCTACATTATTTGCTACAGATATGAAAAGCATGTGATGGAGGGGGCTGGTTCTGGTGAGAAGGAGAGTCTTATAGTTGTGGCAAATAACTGAGCCTCTAGAAAACTGATTTCTAACTCTGTTGTTGGAAGTTCACACGTAAGTCTAAGGAATATGCATTATGTATTCCTCATTTTTCTCCCACACCCCAATTGAGTAATTTGTGGTGTGAGCTGCTAAGATGCTGAATGTGAGTAGGTGCATCTGAAGTAAGTGGGAGGTGGACTTCAGTACATGCTGAGTAGTATAAAGCATTTACCATCTTGCAAATGAAGGTCTTTGATTTAGTATTTACCACTCTGGGAATTTAAGGCCTTATATTTCTCCACAAAGGTATCCAGAAGTGTTGATATTTTTCATTTCACGGAAACAGACAAGATAATGCCAACTATTCCCTAATGGTGTAACATGAGTAAAGTCATCAATGGCTAGTAGGGTGATAGCACTCCTGAAATGCACTAAGGGAAATTAATTTTCCTAATTATTTGATGAAGGATAATGGTATGCAGTAAACTGTACATTAAAGTATATATGGAATAAGCAATAAAAGAAACATTAAATAGAAACACAGATTTGGAAAGCTTCTGGAGTTTAGTCTCCTGCTGTCTCAGGCAACCACATCACATAAGCACTTTTATAAATTGATCAGGCTCCACTTTCAATGCAGATGGGCTTCCTGCCCTCAGCACAGGGAAGTTGTTCCACAGCCTTACTGCTCTGAAAATTCCAAATCTTCTAATTCAGTCTAAATTTACTGATGTCCATTTTACACACAGTGGTCTTCCATTTAAACAACAACTTTATAACCATGTTTACTCTCTTTTTGAGACAACAAATCTCTTCTTAACCTTTATTTTGCTAAACTGATGAACTTTTCAAGCTTCCTCTCATAAAACCTCCCCAAAGAATATCATTCCTATTTAGCCTTTGGGTTCCTCTGGGGAAACAAGCTTACGGCTATGTGATTAAAAACTATACCACTGTGCAGTCTTTAGGCACATAAGCCCACAGGAGCAAAACCTGAAAAGCAAGCAGCACACAGCAGGTTTGAAGCCACACACAGAGGAACATACACATCTGGCTCTACCTCACATGTGCAGTTAAGACTGGATCTATCACACAGCTCTTTGCACACAGACTTGCTGGGCCCAGCACTTCCCAGCTTTTAAGATGGGTCTGCATTTCTTAATCTCCCAACCTCTCAGTAGGTGGGAGAGAGCCATGAACTAAATGGTAAGAGGCTAATTCTAGTATCTTCCCCACCTTTGATGGGAATCACTGAAGGAGGTAGCCTCAATTAGGTCAGATGTCCTTCTTCAAATGAAACCCGCTCATCCATGCCTTATAGGCAAAGTGGTTAGTTTTATCTCTGATGGATACAGGATGTTAATCAAAAAAGGTTTTGTTCCACAGTTGGTCAATTTTGGCCTTTACTTCATGTGTAAATGAAGATAATCATTAGGGACTTCAGTGAAAATAAGAGTATCCTAACTAGCAAGGAGGAGTAAAAAGGCAACCTAAAACTGTATCAAGTTGCCAAGCCAGTATAAATAAACAATACATTTCCAAAATGCTTTCTGAAAGACTTTCATTAACTTTGAAAACGATGTCACTGATAGGTCCATTTTTATAACAGCTTCTCAAACCCAAATGCCAAAGAGAGTGGCTAGTTCACAGCATAGATCCAGTTTCCACGTACATAATCCCAGTCCTAGTCCAAACACAGATCAAGAGCTCTACGAGTTGAGACAGTAACATCCTGGGGTTGATTCAGAGAATTCATCATCCCATCTGGATGCTGAAGCTCCTCAGCATGACTGTATTTGGTGATGCTGAAACCAAAGGTGAGAAATCTCATCACATCACGCAGAGACTCCATACTACACAAAGACATTAGTGAACCCCAATTAACCTGATCCCAGACAAACCAAAGCCATTTGATCCACAGCTGGATTTTGTGTGCCGAATGCCGGGACAAACTGTGCAACCCCCCCCCCCATGTCATTAGCATGTCCTCCAAGACTTGGGCAGAAAAAATCATGCATCCACCTGGATAGCATTTTGGACGCATGTATGGCAATAAGTGCCTCATGTTTATCCATTCGCAGATAGGTAACATTTTGTTATTAATATGTCATGCACCTAAAATTCCAGTCTGCGTTCATCACATCTCTGACCTCCTGAAAATTAAGATCACGTCAAGAGAGGGGAAATCCCTTGATGGCTGCTAACAAGAAACGCCTGCTCCCTCTTCCCCCTGCGCGGGCCCTGGGGATCAGGCTCTCCTCAAGACCGCCTTCCCGTCACCCCGGCCCAAGGCACAGCGCAGTCGCCCGCACTCGAAAACGGCTTTTCAGAACCCGGCACTGGGAAACACACGCGCCGGGAGCTTCAGCCGCCGCCGCCACCACCTCCCGGGCCGGGGCAGGGGCCGGGGCAAAACCCGAACGGGGCGGCGGCCCCCGTCGCCGAGCCCCCACCTCCAGGCTATGGGCAGGAGGACTCTGACCGCTCCGTAAGAGGCCAACACCGTCTCCGGCCATACCGGCTCCTCCCGCCCCGCCCTGCCCTGCCCTGCCCGAGCCACCTCAGGGACAGCCGTCCCGCTCCTGCGGGAGCTAACGTGAGAGGCGGACCGGGGGCGCAGGCGGAGTAGTGACCGCTGCCCGCTAGGGCGCCGAAGGACCGCCTGGGTGTTTATCGGGGCCGCCAAGTCTCGTCTCCCTCCTCTCCCCGCCCGCAGAGCTCTAGCCGCGCCGCCGACGCGGGCACCGCCTTGGCCGGTGCCTCCCCCTGGGAGCTCCCTGCCTCCCCCCTCGCCTCGTCCCATCGCAGCACCGGCGCCGCCCGGCACCCGCTGTCCCTTTGGCCGCGATCGGGCCGCGGCGGCCGGGGAAGGGGGAGAGTGGGACGGCGGAGGAGCGGATGGGGTCGCATCAGCCCCGGGGACAATGAACCCCCGGCGTGAACCCGCGGGTCCGCGGCGTCCACGGGCGCAGCGCGCTCACGGAGATGGGGCGCCCGCGGGCACCGGGAGCGGCGGATCCGGGGCACCCTCGGGCACTGGGAACGCACAGATCCGCGGTGCAGATGGGCACGGAGCATCCGTGCATACGGAGCACACATGGGCACGGGGAACACACGGACTTGCAGCACCCGTGGGTGCCCAGCACACACAGACACAGACATGCTCCTACGGCCACCAAGCCCCTGCCGGGACACGCGTGCAGCCCTCGCTGCCGTGCACACGCACTGACACGCGTGCTCACGGATGGGTGCACGCACTCGTGTGCGAGCCCACGTGTGGGCACACGCACCCTTGCACGGCCAGAACACGGGGCTGGGGCAGTGCTTTTGGCAGTTCCCCGAGTCCTACAATCATGGAGTCATGGAATGGTTTGGTTTGGAAGGGACCCCATAGCTCACCTTGCTCCGTGTAGTCCTCTGGTAGAGGGTTGGGATGAGGAGGGGGTCGTGCTGCTGATCCCCACGCAGGGTTTGATGTGGACACTCAAGAGAGGAGAAGCGGGTGGAAATCATCCCAGCAGCTCCTGGAGTTTGGGATGGGGACGGCCTTTTGGCACAAGGGGCTCAGCTTGGCTGGGGGGAGCACCCACGGCTCCCATCTCGTTCCCGGTTTTGATTCCTGTAGGTGGGGATAAACGGGAGATGATGGAGGTTTAAAACGCTGGAGGCAAAAGTAATCCCAGCCGGGAACTTCTTTGTGTGCAGGGAGAGCGGGATGCAGGTCCCTGGGGTGGGATGAGATGGGTTTATGTGTGCTTGCACCCACCGGATAACTTGGGCCAGGCCTGGGATGAGGAGGACTTGGCAGCGCCCCCCCCCCCCGAGTCCCTCCTGCCGCTGCTTGGCAGGGATCTCCCAAAGGAGCAGCAGGGAAGGTGCCAAATTCGGGCAGAGTTTGGTCTTAATTCCCTGGAAATCCCAACCTATGGATTTTCCTTCCTTTCCTTTTGACCATGAGAGTTTGCAAGGTGCTCGGCTGCAGCCTCCATCCCTGGGTGCACTGCACCGCTTCCCGGAGGCAGGAATCCTCCCAGGAAATCCCTCCTGAGCTTCCCACTCCTCCTCCTCCTCTCTGTTAGAAATCCTCTCTCCATTTAAATTTAGATGCCTGCAATCTCTTGAATTCGGATTTATTAATGATTTCCATGTGGTTCCTATCGGGAGGCGTTGAGCAATGCAGATGGCCTGGTTTCAGCATCGGCTGGGGGGGAGAAACACAAGATCTGTGGCATTTCTATTGTCTCCTGAAACAATGGGCCCCTCAGAAGCAGCTGGGATGATGATCCCCTGCTCCAGGGCTGGGACACTGCAGGATCCATCCCGGCTGCAGGATCTCGCCCTAGGTGACCGGCATTAGGGATGAGTCTGATGAGCGGAGCCAACCTGGGCAAGGGAGCTCGTGTCATGAGTCACCAGCTGGATGTTCCCATGTGCCGGAGAGCGGGGAGGAGCTTGGCACATGGCCCTGTTCTGGGAGCAGCGAGGACTTTGGGGAAGTCAAGGTGAATGGAGCTGGGGGATCGCTCCCTCCTGTTGCTGCATCCCATTTCCCCACTGGGGCCATCTCACCCCGTCAAGCACGGGGTGGAAAGCGAAGGGACAGACCCCTCCGTGTCCGCAAATCACCTCAGTGCCGTCTTTCCTGGTATCCCGCTGCCCTGGATCCCATTCCAGGAGACAGCAGTGGCCCCTTGGCTCCTGTCTCAGATGCCTGACCTGAAGATGGGAATCCGAGATGCTTCTCCACAGCTTGGCCCGGTGTGGAGGTGATGCCTCCATCAGCAAGTGTTTAGTGGGGGTGATGGTGTGTTAGCACCCTGCCCATCCCGACCTTCCCTTGGGGAAACCGAGGTCTGGAATGAAACAAGGGATGCTCAGAGTTAGGAGCCATCACCTTTGGGTCACAGGCAGAGGGGTCTTCTGTGCTGCAGCAAAGGGAAGATACACCACAGGCCCAGTTAAAACCTGGTGTGAGCCCCCCCCCGGCCCGGCACCAGCATGTGGTTCCTGCTGGGAATGGGGCTAATCCATCCTGCACTGTGCTAATGAGTTACTGGGTTTATGCTCCTGGTTATACTGGGTTATACTGGGTTAAGCTCCTGTGAGGGACCTCAGTTAATTGTGATTGATAACGGGTGTCCCCAGCCAAGAGCTGTCACCGCATTGGGAACACGCTCGTGCTGGGTCACAGCAGGGAGGTTTCAGCCCTTCAGACTGGGAGCTGCTGGTGGGAGCTGGGATGGTGACAGGGTTTCCTCCTGCTGGAAGAGACCCAGAAAGGTTCCCGGGAGCTTTTATCTCCTTTCCCTGGACACCTCCTGTGTAGCCAAGGGGGAAATGTCAATATCAGTTCATTCCCAACTCGGGAGGACGGCTTCGAAGCCTTTAGTGTTGTAGGAAAAGAATTGGGAAAAGGAGATGCTTCCATTCGTCAGGCATTGCTGGGGGTGCAGCCTGAGCTGCACCTCGTGTCAGCTTCCCAGGGGGATGATGTGCAGGAGACCCACAGCACGGGATCCCGGAACAGGACAGGACAGCGATGGAAACGCTCCCTGGGGTGATGCTGGGGTTTAAATCCCTGCCAGAATGATGGAATGGATCCCTTGCCGAAGCCTTTTCCAGGTGTGAGCCCCTCATCCCTCAGCCAGAGGGAGATTCTGAGGCCAAATCTGCTTTTTGGTAACCTGTGGCAGGCTGCAGGCTCACATTGGTTGTGGCAGGGGCTGGGACCCTTCCCAGGCTCTGCTGTACCCCCATCCCGGCTCCGCTGCTTTTGGATGCGTTGGGATTTAGTGTCAAGTTTTAGGAACATCTGCCTGCGAAGGCGGCAGGAGGGGATTGGGCGGGAGAATGGAGCCAGGAAGATGCCTTCGTGATGGGGGGGATTAGGGAAGTATTTGGGTTTATTTTAATGCCAGGCTTATTGCAGGGATCGGGAGCTTAACTCCGAACCTGGCAGCAGAGCAGCCCTCGGCTCGCTGTCTCCCGGCATTCCCATCCCTCGACTGGCATTCCCATTGGGAACAGAAACCTCGAAACCGGAGGTGTCGGGAACCACAGATTGGAAGGGGGTAGCCCTTGAGTCACCTCCTGTCCCCAGCAGGGTTGTTGCTCCCTTGGCCCAGCAGCACCCATGGGACCCAGCGCTGTGTCCAGCACCGCTGCTCCAGCGCTGAATTAATCCCTTGGCGTGAGCGCCGGCGGCTGCGAGCTGCAGAATGGGGTGGAAACGTTGGGATTTGGCTCATTTTGTTTGACATTGTTTTTTTTTTCCAAAGAGCTTATGTAACCGTGGGGATTCTATTAATAAAAGTGATGGGTTTGAACTCTGGGAACAACAGCCCCGCCGTCAGCAAGGCCGTGCTTCAGTTCCACAGAGGGGAGAGGAGAGAGGTGCTGGGGCAGGAACAGTGATGGGAATGGGGAGTGGGGAAAGGAGATTCCCAGCCTGCAGGCGGGTTCCTGCCCTGCATCTCCACCCCTGTGTCCAGGGAAAAGAAGAGGAGGGAGGGAATGGGGTTATTCCCACGTGGGACCCTCTTGTCCTGCTGCACCTACTCCTGGGTTGTATCCAGTATAAGAGCATGGGAGCAGCATCCCAAATGACGCCCAGAGCCAGTGCAGGGCCCTGGCTGGACCCGAATCTGAGATGGAAACGAGGGAAAGCGGAGCCATGACCTAAATCAGAGCATTTAGAGGGAAAGACCCCCCAGTCTTGGGGGTGTGTTTCTGCTCCTGGTTGTTTCCCTTTGAACACCAAACCGTTCTAACCCTCATTTTCCTATGGAGGGTGCCCATTGCATTGGGTTTTTTCTGTTTCCCTCTTGGTCACTCTGGATCCTGGTTCCCAGGGAGCTTTCCCAGCCCCCTCAGCAGTTGGGTTGGGTTATTTGGGACTTTATTTCCCTTCTTCCTTTCAATCTCCCTTATTCAAATTGTCACAGCTTGAGCGCTGTGTGCCAGGAACACGTTGTCATCCTGGAACTCATATCTTTAATTCCTTCCCTCTGGTGCTAATAACACCTTAAGATGATTAAGGCTGAGGATAAAAAACCTTCGTGTCTTGTTTTCCTGCCATCGCTGGTGCTGGTTGCTGGCTCCTGGTGCTTCATTCATCCCCGGGAGGAAAATGAGAGCAGTCTCCCCTCTCCAACCGGGGTGTTTCTGCTCTGGCTCTTCATAGCCGAGTGTCGGTACCACCGGGCTCTGTGCTCTCCTAATGCTCTTCTGCTGCAAGCCCCCTCCTGCAGCATCCCTTGGCCCGGGGCCACCCTGCAGCATCCCCAGCCCCCATTTGGGAGCATTCGCACTGCACAGCCACGTTGCTGGCCATTGCTGGGTGCACAGCAGCGAGCAGCTGGGCTGCAGGGACACGGATTCCTGTCAACACGAGGTTATCCATTTGCTGTTAAATACGTTTTCAGGCTGGGATGTACCCAGAGCGTGTTTTAGCTTCCCCGTACCGTGGGGCACCGCTTACCCTGGGCACCACAGAGTCAGCCCCGCTGATGCTTCCCTGCAGGGTGGTCACCCTCTGGCTTTGGCAGTAGCTTCAACAGCGCTGTGCTCATCCAGCAAACAAGATGATGGGTGAAACCTGTGCTGAGCACCCCGGGATGAGGCTGCTGCGGATTGTCTTGGTGCTGGCGAGCGCAGCGCTCTGCGTGAAGCAGTAGAGGAGAGTGCCTCTCGCTGTCGGCGCGGATGCTGCATGGGGTTGGGTTGGTGGGGCCGGGTCCCACCAGCGGCTCGAGGTGGTGGCACCTTGGGTTTGGTGTTCAGGGGGTGCTTGGGTAGCGAGGGGAGCAAACGGGAGCTGCAGCACTCATAAGGCCCCAGCGGTGCGGCTCCGACAGACCCTGAGCTTGGGTTTTCACACCCAGCCCTGCAGCCAGCGGGAAACTTCCTTTTCCTTTTCCTTTTTCCTTTTCCTTTTTCCTTTTCCTTTTTCCTTTTCCGTTTCCTTTTTCCTTTTTCCTTTTCCCTTTCCCTTTCCCTTTCCCTTTTCCTTCCTTTCCCTTTCCCTTTCCCTTTCCCTTTCCCTTTCCCTTTCCCTTTCCCT